>JAODAL010014953.1:0-85559 GCA_025379985.1 Phyllomedusa bahiana | reverse complement strand
CGGGGGAAAAATTTTCCTTCTGAAGCAATTGTGGGGGAACGATAAAGGCAGCCATTGGGAGATGCATCGCTGTGGATCCCCGAATTAAAAAAAAAAAAGATGAAATCCGCAAAGAGGCCCTCCTAACTAAATTGAAGGACCAAGAGAGCAGGTTAGCCCCCCACCCAACTAGACAAACTTTGGGGAATTTTAATTTGAGCACAAATTGAATCAAGCCCCTTTCCCTGAGTCAACAGAAAAGCTTTTGGGTGTGCTCGAGACACCGGTGCTATGGCAGAGAGAGTAAAGCTCACACCCAAGCATTATTTGAAATGACGATAGTTCATTTTCTTTTTATAAATGTTTTTGTGTAACGAAGGGCATGTGTTAAACGGAAAAAAAAGCACTGAGAAGGGCGGGAAACGGTTGCATTTTAGAAAATTTTTTTTTTTTTTTTTTTTTGCTTCTAAAGGGTTTAGCCAATTGAGAGTGATCAACACTTTTACGCCGTACGGGAGTGGATTTAATTTTAGATGCGCTGCAGTTGCAATCGTCAAATAATGGAACCCCAAATGGACAAGTGCTAACCCATTAACTCGGGTGCCAAGAGCACATCGAACTGCTTTTTTTGAGTTTTAAAATTTTTTATACACTTTGGGGAGTTGCCCTTCCCAAAAAGAAAGGGGAATAATTGTAACTTTTGTCTTATCTCCCGGTCAAGCGAGTTTGCCTGTTTTTTTTTCCCCAAATTGTATTTTGAAATCAGCAAAACACAGACATTTTTCGGGTTTCCTTGAAGATGGCAAAATACTCAAATTGTCCAAAAGAGTGTTTTTTACAGTTAACTTTTTCCCTTGACTTCCACCCTTAAACGCCCCCCCCTTTGAACTCTTCATCCGAGTCTGGTCCTAACCCAAGTGGGGATAGCTGAAGTTTCTTAGGTGTGCCCAGGCCGACATTCCCCCAGAATGTTTCGTTAGAAATCAAATCCCCAAAATATTCCTCCAGCATCCTCAAAAGAAGAGACCCGCTAGAGTCAATCGGATCGCAGATGGAGCACAAAGGGAAATGAAAAAATAAACAGGTTTTATTTCCCAAATCAATAAGTCACTTGTCAGAAACCCTTTATTGGTTTTTCCAAATTTTAAACAAAATTTTTTAATCTGAAAAAATAACACTTTAAACCCCAAAAAAAAACTGCTAGTAAAAAAAAATGTTAGTTCCACATCCCTTATACTTAGTATTATTATTTTTTTTCCATTTTACGGGGATAGTAAGTATACTGGTTATACTGGCACATAAGAGGGAAGATCGTGCATATCCCATTCGTAACGTTTAGGAACTGCTAATGCTTTGTGTGTGAAATCAGCTTTTTTTCATCTGGTTCATCTTATTCCCCAAATTCCCCCCCCCCTTTAAAACCACGGGAATAATAACCAGAAGACACCCACGCTCCTTTCTCTTTTGTTTTTAAAACCTTTTTACAATCTGGGTTATAATTGGGGGTTTTCTAGTTTTTAAAGAAAACAAAATTTAGTCACTTGGGGGCCTTTCAAATCTGTACCGGGTTCCTTCGGTGTTTTTTTTAGCTTCATATTCCTGGTTTCGATATTTTTGTCTGCATGGGGGGTTGGTTTTGGGTCCTTAATGTTTTTTCAAATTTTTTAAAAGCAAGGGGGGGGCTTCCAAAGAAAGTAGGAATTTGGGGCCTTTTGTAAAATGGGTCCCCCGGGCTGTTCCCTTCTTCAGAGGGGCCATATCGTAAAAAAAACTTCGGTCTTAGGGGTTTTTTTGTTTTTTTTTGTTTTTTTTCCCACAGTGGTTTTTTGCTGTGGTTTTTAGCAAGGGGGTGGTTTTGGAAAACCTGAGAACACGTCTTGAGCTATGCTACTCTAGGTCCAACCTTTTAAGCGAGGGGGGGGTAGTTCTTCTGCACTCCTAAAGGGAACAATGTTTTGGGGAAAAGCTTGACGGGGGTCAAACCCACCTGTCCGGGATTATTTTCAAACACTCGGGCAAGAGGAGCAGTCCCCTTGGGGGCCTAGGGAAAAACCAGGAGCTACCCACTGTTTGTTGTAATTCTATCAGGGCATTCTTTCCCCAAATGAGTGGGCAGGGGGCAAGGGGGGCGGCCATCAGGGGAAACCAAGCTCGGGGGGGCAGAGCCTCGTCCCACCCCCCCATAGCCCGTCGTTTTGGGGCTGGCACCCGCTTCCCCCAGGGGTTTCCCTCTCTTCCCCCTTTTGGGCCCGATTCTGGAAGTCTTCAAACCCCTTTTGGGGTTTGATTCGGGGGGCACTGTTTCCTTGTGCAAGGGTATGTGCTCTTGTCCATTGGCTGCCTCTCTAGCTGCCTAAATCGCCCTCTCAGGTTCCCTGCCGCTGTGTGAACATTCCGGGCCCTTCCAAAAGGGCCCAAAAAATCATGACCACTCCAAAAGATAGGAGAAAGTCTGTGTAAATTTTCCCCTTTTCCATACCCTTGCATTGCAAGACCCTGTGAGCCCCCAGTGATTTCAGCTTCTGGCTGAGCATGAGGTGGAAAATCCCGCCTTGACGTCCATTTGGGTCACAAATAGCAAAACCCTGTACAGAATTTGCCATTCTCCCCCCATATGTAGTGGTTACCCGTAAATAAAGACGCGTTCCTGCCCATTTTTGGGGGTTCATGGTCAGTGGAGTGACAGTACCTCACCTTTTTTCCCCCCCCTTTTGAATCCTGTCCTAAATTTGGGGGAGAAGAGAGCTGGATTAAACCCAGTGAAACGAAAATTGGGAGGCATCAGGGGGCCCGTAATCGAAATTTGTCTGACCATAGAAATGTATTTGGTTTGGGCCCGGGTTTCAAAATACCAGAAAAATCATGTGGAGTGTTTTGTCCAAGGGGTTGTCTAACACTTTTTCAAAAATTTTCCACTAATACCGCAAAAGCCGTAGGGGAAACGAACGCAAGACAGAGCCCTTGCTTACTGGATCGAGTTTGGGGGGAATATATGCTCCGGCCTATTCCGGGTCCATGCTTTGTGTAAAGAACTCCTGTAGCATGGCCTAACCTTTCAGTGAGGTAAAGGGTAATGGTAGTTCTAATTATGGAAACCAATTATATTGGGTTTTTAAAATGGTGGCTAAATTCCCTTCCTGGGTCCTTTGGCTTCCTTTAAGTCACCTCAATACCCTTCGAATTGTGAAACGGGTAGGTCATGCAAGTACGCCAATCAGGACCCCCCTGTATTCAAACTAGTTTTGCTGTCAGTCCGTAGGCCGTCCATGAACGCCCCACAAAACTCTCTGGGGTCCCATTTGTGTCAGTTCAAAATTTCATCCCGCCCAAAGGTCTTCCATTTGAAGGGGAAAAAAGCTTTTTTCACTTCTGTGGGTCCCCTGGGGGGTTACCCTTACTCCCCCTTCGCCTGTTTTGTCCCTGACACCAGGTCATGAGGTTTTGCATAAGGTCCCCTGATTCTTCAACTGGGACCACTCCCCCTGCTGGATAAAGGCAATTTCCTTGTCATAAACGGTACATCCCGGAGTCATTTTTGTTTGCAGGTCCATCTAAGTCAAGCCCTGTTGCCCCTATAATTGGTTGGATCTGTCCCCAAATAACCCAAAAGGGGAGGGGGTTTTTCAGTGGGTCAGGACATTTTGCATGAGGGAAACTGCCTGGGGGTGCCATGGGCCCCAGTATTGTGTTTATCTGGATTTTCTTGGTCTGGGGTTTTCTGGCTGACCCTCTCTGTGATGGCCCCGGGACTGTTTGTCTGGACACTCTAGTGAAGGGGGGCCAAAAGTCAGAAACTTTATCATTTGGTAGGACGAGGGCGCCCCCACAACAATTTCTTCCAATCAGGATTCTGTTGTCCCACATATACCAGTCCACCCTTCCGGGGTCTGCATTGTGCTGGGGGGTGAGGGCCCACTGCGGCTATATACAGGGGGGGAGGCTTATTTAAATCCATACCCCCGTAAGCGTCATATTTCCACCCACACCGCTTTAGTTCCTTACTGTACTACTAACAAAAAAGTCGTGTTTCCCAATGATGTCATAAAAGCACTACTCAGATTCACCATTGTTTCCCGCCATCTATCAAAAAGCTCTTCCCTTCCATGCCTAAGGGCCTCAAAATCTGTTTTAGCTTTGGTTGCTTTAACCCAGTTTACTCCATATCTTTCCTAATGGTACGGTCATCATCCCTTGACCACTTCTGGATTCCCCTGACCCATTCTTGCATCCCCTTTGTCTTTAATGCCTTAGGGGAATGTATCCCTTTCCTTTTAGGGACTTATGCAAGGGCTTACCCCATTCCTTCCCCCTTGGCTTCCTCTTAGAGAAGTATATTCCAGGGCTCTTAGCCCCCCACCTTTGTCTCCTGTTACCTTATACGCAAAAAGGAAAAAACTGGGATCAGGATTAGAATTCTTTGAACATACTAAGTGTCTAAATTTTGGACCGTCTTCCATCGCTTTCTTGTACTTTTTTTTCCCGTTATTCCCCCTCTACCATACACCCATCCTTTCGGACAAGGGTGTAGTTTCAATCAGAATCAGCAGGGACTTTAACATACACTTTTGCCCAAATTCCCAACTAAACTGTCACTTATTTTTCCCTATTACCGAGGTTTTAAACAGGGGTCATGCCCCCCTCCTTTCAAGCGAGACATGTCCGTTAGGCTTTTCCCTTTTCCCAATCTGGGAAATAAATGAACAGCTCCATTCCACAAAATATCCACCCGACTGGAGGGTTTTTTTGTCTATCAAATAGGACCGGACATTACCAACCTCTATATGTACTTTTTTGGACGGGCGGGGATCACAGTCAACGGAAGGCACGAAAACCCTCGAAGAAAAAATAAAATGTTTTCTTTTCCTGGCCAGTAGGGTTTTGAGCGTTCCCGGGGTGAGTGTGTCCAAGTGACCCGTTCCTCTGTACGGCCCGGAAACTCCCGTTTCCCTTTTTGAGGGGCCCGCTGAAGGTTTAGCCAATTGGATGATCACAACTCTTTCTTTCCCGTACAGGGGTGGGTTTAATTTTAGATGCATCTGCATCTGCAATCGCTCATATAAGGAACACAAGTGAGACAATCGTCTCAACCATATAAGCTCTGGGGCCAAGAGCACATCAGAACTGAGTTTTTTTTGAGATTTCAAGTTTTTATACACTTTTGGAGTTGCTCACTTCAGCAAAAATAAAGGGGAATAATGTGTAAAATATTTCTTTTTCTTCCGGTCAAAGCGAGTTTCGGCCCCTGTCTTGTTGTCCCAAATTGGTACTTTTAAAACAGCAAACACAGACCTCTTCAGGTTTTCCTTGAAGATGGGAAATTAACCCGATTGTCCAAAAAGAGCTGAATTTCACAGTTAACGCTTTCCTGACTTCCATCCTTAACACTTCTCTGTTTTATAATTGTTTGTGCCAGAATAAACTGGCACTAAACTTATTGCAAGCGTGTCCAGACCTTTCAAACGGAAAAACTTTCAGGCCGATCTCCCCTTTGGGACGTTTGGGAATTTTTCCCGCTCAAACTTCATTGTTTTCCTTTGGGGGCCTGAGAGTGCCAGGACGAGCGTAGGAGAAGAAAGGGCACTGTGGGTAAAAAAAAAAAAACTTTTTGTTTTTTCATTTAGGGTACCCATTTGGTCAGCTCCAAGGTGAGCGCATCTATCGAGTAAACCCCCCCATTGACATGGCTTAAAGGCACAGGGGAATCCCCCCTCGCCTCCCCCCTTTCCCCTCGTTTCTTGTGAAAAAGCACCAAGAGACAAAGGATCTCTACCGGCAGACGTAGAAAGCTACAGATTATTTCGCCCCTAGGTCGTGCTAGCAATACGTCAACTTAACAGAATCGGTTGGGAAGGGGTGCCGCTGAAACATCTAGTCTGCGGTGTGGGAAAAAATGCCGGGGCTTTTTTTAAGGGAAACAACTGGGCCACTTGAAGGCAATGCTCCAACGTTTTTGTGGATTTTCACGTGACTTCTTTCGGCCCTTTTCTTTCCCCCCCCTGAGCATACAAGGGGGGTGGATTCCTCACGTCCTAACCTTTTTTTGTCTCTTGCCGGGGCCCGTACAGTCCTGGAAGAGGAAGAGGAGAAAGCTCCCTGTGGGGAAATTTCTGCACAAACTGAAAGCTTCAGGGTTTAAACCCCAATGGGAAGCAAAACCCAGTGTTTTTAATCCCAAAATAAAGAAAATCCCCACCAGCCATTTTTTCTCTCGATAAATTTGGGCCCAAATTTCTTCCTTTCCCCCCCCCCCCTTTGGGGTTTGTTTTTAGCACGGGGAAATTAAGCAGAAAGTGGCCCGTTGGAGGGCGGGTGCTGTTCCCATTCCCTTGGTCCCCCGCCAAAGGCCTTAAAAAATTCTGCCCCAAAGGGGCCAAAAAAATCCCGCTCGCGAACAGCTCCATTTTTAAGTGGGAGGGAGGGTACTTGCCCCTCTTGGGGGGCCTGAAACCTCCCTGGGATACCCCCTACTCCTTTGGGGGTACATCAAGGGGGCGGGTCTGAGGAAAAAGTACTCCTCACGCCCACAGGGGTTTTCCCCTTTTTTTTAACAACTTACATTAAATCCTCACTTGGGGGGGGGAAAAACCTCACCCCCCGCTCAGGGGGGAGTTCAATCCCACTTGCTTCCCTTTGCACTGTCCTTCACTGCAAATGCAATGTGCCGTACTGGCCTCCATCGGCAAACGGTTAGCTCCGCTGCCTCCACATGCCCTCACCTCATGTGCCACACAATGTAACCATTGGAGAGGACTCACAACCACCGCAAACCAACACATTTGTGCCCTACCTAAACACCGTACACTCCACCAAATTATTCGCTTCCCTTTCTGCCGTTCATACAGAGTATATCTATAGCAAAGCACCCGGGGAAAGCATAGTGCACATGTCCGTGTTCTGTGGCTTCTTTCCTGGGGTACATACAGTCAAAGCCATCAAGGAGGCCCGGCCCCTTATGAACTGCTTCGAGGACGCCATCTGGATCTTCAGGAATCGTCGCCTGCTATCGCGGAGGGTGAGGTTGGCAGCTGATCCGCAGCCCACAGAGACTACAACATCCTAGACTGTTCCGGAGGAGGGGGATGTTATATAAAGTATAAGCTTTGTCCTTTCCCCCCACCCCTCTTCCCCCAACGTGTCTGTGTCATTAAAGAAAGCTTCGGGCCTGTGAACAACGGGGGTTGCCTGCTGCCCGGCCCGCCCTCTCGCATCTCTGCCTCTCCATTCCCCCATCGCTTTTTCCTTTTACAGGTTGAGGCTTGTGCAGTAAGAGTAGTGTAACAGTAGAAATGTACCTGAATGCTAGTGTCGCGATGCATGATGGTATTAGTGGAGATTAGCCTGCGATTTACATATCCCCTGGCCGACAGGAATATTGCATGCATAAATGTATTAATGGATTCATATATTCGCCAGCTGTGTCTCGTGGTCAGATGGATGCTGCTACTCCACGTTTGATTGT
The DNA here is from genome assembly GCA_025379985.1 of Phyllomedusa bahiana. Taxonomy (NCBI): domain Eukaryota; kingdom Metazoa; phylum Chordata; class Amphibia; order Anura; family Hylidae; genus Phyllomedusa; species Phyllomedusa bahiana. The sequence goes on along the minus strand of JAODAL010014953.1, from coordinate 78,121 downwards.
CAATATCTACAGCTAAATTCGGGAATACAGATCATTTGAACAGCTTTTCTCGGAGCGCTTTCTTTTTCCTGACACGAAACATTTGTTGTGAACTCCTCAACAGAAATCTGAGAAATTACTTTGGATTCCTGCAGAGGAGCCGTGCTGAACAGAGCCGCTTGCCCTAACCAGTGTCGCTCCTGCTCGAAGCGGATCTTAGCAGGATGTGCCCCAAAGAAGAATGGAAACGGCTGGTCTCCCTCCCCCTCCTCTCCCACCGGGATTCAAAGTCCGTGTTGTGGGAAAAATAAGTGGTAGCTCACACTGTGAGTGGCAGCACGGACTGTCCATTCCAATGAGCAGGGGGTCGGATGACACCAGGATTTTCACATGGAGTCCAGCGCCATATTTCGCATCGAATCCCTCCTTAAAGTCCATCCTGTAGCCTGAAACGTTCAAGACCAGGCTATACGCAGAGGTTTGGCAAGAAGATTTTACAATTGTATCAGTTGCAGTTCAAAGAAACACTTTGGGGAAATTTAATAGCCTCTTTATAACAGTCTGCTGGCATGGACAGAAGTCACACTTTTTGCTATAAGTCAATTTGAGCAGGCGTTTCGTGGGGTGTGGTATTAGTCTGCACTTTTCACTTCCTCTTCTAAAAATGAGATTTGTTTATGTGGAATATGAGGACAACCCTTCAATGCAAACAGGAGCAAATCTGTTTGCACATGCGGATGAGGCAGCCACTCGCAGATGGTGATGTTTCGGAGGAAACTCCCCCTTCTTCCGACCGGCGTCCACGGGCTCGGGTCTCCCCATCGAGCCGTGTCGATATGTATAAAACAATCTACTACGAGTATACGTAAAGGGCACTCATGATTTATAACAGACGTTCATTAAAAGCAGAAATACCACCAGCTGTGGTCACAAAAACTTTTACATAAAGGCTCTTTTACAACTAAACTGCATCGTTTTGCCATTTTGAGTGCAAGTGTTCAAGCTTATATTTCAATAAGTTCACTGTTTTTCATGTAGAATAATCGAAATTACATATATACGCCTTGTTATTTATGTGTAGAACCTAAGTCTATTATGCACTCCATCTCATCAGTTCGTGTGATTTGGTGGCTGAGCATCATTTAAAGTGTCCACTGTGTGTCTACTGTGGTTTCCCTATCGAATGTAAAAGGGGTTTGTTCACTACATCGGATTCCTCTTACTCTGTCCTGTTTTCTCAGTTTCATTTTGAAATTCAGGAGCGGCTTTTACTGGCTTTACTTGACTGGCTTTATGCCTGTAATGATGACTGCGAGGACTCACAGGGTCTGTAGCTATTAGCAAAAACCAGGGGCAATGTAGGCACAGCCTATCAGGAGAGATTTAAAACGCTCTTGTACCTATAGGGACCTGAGGAGCTAGAAGCAGCCCATACAAGAGATGGTAATCTAGGGAATAGGTTAAGACACAGTTAAATGGGAACATATTGCAAAAGTTGTTTGCAAGTTCTTTAACATAATAAAGCCATCCTTGTAGTGACAGACAACCCCTCTTAACTTTTTCATCGCTTTTATACATGGTAATCAAGCTTTTAGAATGATATGTTCGTTAATGCGTAATCGCTAATCTGGTCGGCCTTGTGCTGGCCAAGAACATAAGGCCTTTCCGCATGGACACTTTAAGATATAAATTGCGTGCAGGCAGGTGCAAAAGCCTTTGATTGCTATATCATTAATCCTTTTTGAGGCGCGGCGTTTCAGGGAGATCCGCCGTTAATGTGATGAATGAAATAGTGGCACGACATACCCCGGGGATGTACCTTTTTTCACTGTTTTTTATAAGAGCTGTTTGTCTTGTCTTTTTTCTATTGAGTTGTTGTCAGATAGTGGCGTCGTAAGCTACAGATTGGTCGCACGTCGCGACCGGGCCCTGAGATAATGGGGCCCCACAGGCCTCTCTGGCCACAGAATTCCCTGCAAGCTGTCACGTCATCGCATGGGTTCAGGGGACACCCTGCAAATTGCCGGAGCATCATAAAAAGAGCCGCAGGCATCTTGTTATGCTAAGGAGACCCAGAGTGTAGGGGCGGGGGGCGGTGCGCGCAGGGAGCATGTCAGCCATCAGGCCCCAGCGCGGTTTTGTAGATGTTGAGGTACGAGCGCAAGGCTTCAGTCAAACGGGTAACAGAAGCCCTGCCTGCTCCTCCTCTCTTCTCACACTATTGCAGATTTACAGCATGGTCTCATGTGTTATTCCAGCAGTGTACCAGGACTGTGTTGTGTGGCGGGTTGGGGGAGGGGAGGCTTTTTGAAGGGACGTGGAGCAGGCCGGTCCGGGAGCTGGAACCGGAAGGGGAAGTCTGAATAGTGAGTGGGGGGGCCTTGATGCGCAGAGCTGAGTTGGGCATTAGAACAGATTTTGGGGTACAGCAGGGTCTGGGTCGTGCCTGGTGCTGGGGACTTCAACTTGGTAGCCACCTACTGCCGCCATCATTTAGAATCAAGTGCTAGCATGGGCGAGAGAATGAGTGACAGGAAGCGAAAAGCTCAGTGAGAACACTCCAGACTCTATCCTGTCAGCATAAGATCTTCTCTTGCCCCAGGTTACAGCAGGCTATAGCCTTTAGGGTATGTTCTACTACGCACCATATTGGGGCGCGCGTACAGTACACAGCCACACAATACGCTCATGTGTTTTCGGAACCCACGTCGAGGCTGATCAGCACATACTGAAAATGCTTGTCCTGCCGCGGTGTGCGTAAGCGCCTTTACCGCGAACATTGACATGTTGCTTAATCTTCGCCCTGGTCAATACTATATGACCATATTGTACGCTCCGGTGGAAGACGAGAGTAATCCATAGCTCTGTTATGAGCAGCTCACACGTAATTAACGGAGTTGCGCGTGCGCATTTGCCGTGGATAAAGGGCAAAAGATGTGTTCGAAATGCCGCGCGCAAATGGTGATGGCAAAATAAGTTGGGACGTCGTGTGAACATACCCTTTCAAATTGACAGGCACTGGGTGTCTCATTTGTCAGTATGACAGCACTAGGTGCTACCTCATTATCTGCTTGAAGCATGTCGCTGCCTACATTTGTTGCTATCTGTCGGGTTCAGGAAACATGGTACTCGTGGGAAATACCGCTAAGTGCAGCTGAGTGTGGTCTGGCTCATGGGGGGAATTATTGGATAGAGGAACATAGCCCGAGCATGGGCAATGTTTTGCTTTATTTGCCGGTCGCATATGGACTGTTGCTCTTGTATCCCTATAAAGTAAATGTAAGACGCACTGGCAAATAACGACAAAACATTGCCCACGATTTGGCTATGTTTCTCCGCCATTTTCTAACGTTTGTGCGCGCCTACGGCTGGTGTTACGGTTTGCGTCCGCCGGGTTTTACCTTGTTTCCCGGGACCGTGTCAGCTTCCTGCTTTCCTCAGCTGCACCATGTGGTTCAAGATGACCACCCGGGACTCCAGTGACTTCTGAGCTGCTTGGGTCTTATCAGGAGCCCAGATCAGCTCTGTAGTCCATGCAAGGAAAGCATATTACCTCTGTAAACCCGGGGCTTAATATACTCAGCCCAGTTACAGAGAAAATATAACCGAAAAAAGTGATATCAATTGCTTTACTGAAGTCTTTTTTCTGTTGGCTTTATAGGGGAAAGTATGTTAAAAGACAAGAGCATCAAACACACACAATAAAATATTAATTGAAATAACGAATACCAGCCACAAGCTGTAATTGTTGTAGGCCCCCCCCTATTACTCTAAGGCTCTGTGTTACACTGCTTTATCCATCGTATTTCGCCCGCTTTCTAGGATTTAGAGAGTGCCGAAGAAATACAGTGTTTCCTGCGAGCTATACACTAGAATAGAAAAGATGAGATGGTTGTCTCCACAGCTCCTCTTTTCTCCGGCTCATCGCTTCTGGCGCCAGCGTATCATACAACATGTTGTATAATATGCCAGCGCTTTTAGTTTTCTTGGCGTCTTCCCATACAATACAATCGTGTGGGCGACGTAAAAAAAAAACGAGAAGCGAACGTGGTTTTTACACAAAACATGACAAAAAACGCCGCCGCGCATCGGAAAAAACGTCCGCTTTTGGACATTTTTCGTCCCATGCTGTGTAGACATAGCCTAAAACGTAACATTGCCTATATAAATGTCCGTGATGGAAAAATGACAGAAATTACACAACTTTATTTTAGCTCCACCTTTTAATATTAAAAAATTAAAGGGGTTTTCTCACTACAGATACTGTTGACATATCAGTAGCATATGCCATTAATGTCTGATAGGTATGGGTTCCACGGTTGGGCTCGAACCTATCACCTAAACGAGCCCCAAAACCTCTCCATTATGAACAAAGAGGTGGTTGGGACCCTCCTATAGACATTGCAAATGTGGTGAAATTTTATTTTTGCTGTAAATGCGGGAGGTGGGGAGGGGGGCCCAAGCCCATGAGGCTCTTAGCTACGCCCCTGATGTCAGAATGAACTAACGTATTCCCTATTGATTTAACTCTCTTAAATACAACTCTTTTTAAGATATGTCAATGTCGTCGTATGACTTTTTGGACCATGTCTGAATGTTGATCGTATGTTGAAATAAAGGTGATTTTTTCTTTAGGGGGGGTCTGTATTTTGATTTTAGCGTTTCACTTCAATTTATAGAGAATATCTCTTGGCCTGTCTTTATCAATTGGTGTCTGTCATAGCCCCTCTGGCTTCAAATGTATGCATATGGATTAAATACTTCCTATCAGTCGAAGATATGCGTCTTGCTCTCACAAATTGGCCATGGGGGATACCCTTAAATATTTGTGGAGCATGATACGATTGACAGTGTAATACATCATTTCGATCAATTGGTTTACTGTATAAAGTTGTAGATAAACCTATAGTTTCTTTTTTCATTTCAACATCCAAAAACTGGATGGAAGTCTGATTTTCGTTTACAGAAAATGCTATCAGAGCATGACAGCTTTTCCGTATTCAAAAACAAGCTTTATTGAACAAGAAAATGATTGAACAATGGCACATAGAATCAGGGTCAGTATACATTCTCATGATCAATGAGTTGCATGTAACATTTAGGCCGTGTTCAGACGGCTTATTCAAGCCGTAATTGCGGGCCGGATTTCGCCCGCAGTTACGGCTTGAATAAGGGGTGGGACGGGGGCGCGGCGGGGAACTGCTCGGCGGCCCCATAGACAATGCATTATTTACGGCGCGTACCCGTCGTAAATAATGTTCATGTCACTGTCTCCCCGCCCGGCGGATTCGTCGAGCGGGGAGAAGCGACGGAATCCACTGTTCTCTATGAGAACAGTGGATTACCGTAATTACTGCAACGGATTGGAGCCGTACTGCAGAGCAAATCCGGCGCGCAGTACGGCTGCATTCCGCGGCAACATAAGCCGTGTGAACGGGGCCTTAAAGTTATGTCATACAATGCGTAATGATCATACAAGAGCAGGATGAGCAATCGCGACTGATTTTGAAAACGTTCATGCAGTGGTATGAAAAAACAAACAAAAAACCCTACAGCGAGGGGGAGGGGAAAAAAGGTCGCCACCCAGGGAGTCAAGATGTTCCTGAGGAGAGGGTGTTCCCCAGGTTGAAGTGTTGACTCCTGGTAGAGGGTCGCACTTCGTAAGGAATGCAGTATAATAGCATTGCTCTATATTGAAATAGATCTACTTCTGATTCTTGCCAAACAGAGTGTATCAGGAAAATAAACAATAGCAAACATAACAGGGTCAACATAAAACCTGCGGTTGATTCAGGCGTTGCACGGTGTATGGGAGATAGAGTTGTACCTCTTTTTAGGAGAGAATGCGGTAATGATCAGATCTGCAGAAGGTTATCCAGTCTTCCCATGTTTGGAGGTACTGTTTGTACCAAACAGGGGAGTCTGCCCTGAATTCTTCCCTTCTCTGAATCGTATTGGCTTCCTTAAGCCAGTCCGAGATAGAGGGGCTGGAGTTGGAGTGCCACAACCATGGAATCACTGTTTTGGCTGCGATTATCAGGTGCGAGATAAGGTGGTTTTTCAGCGTCGAAGTTGGGAGAGGAAGAGTGAAGAGGAGAAAGTGTGCTGGATTAGCTTGGAGACTTACTCCTGTGATATCTCAAATTGCATCAATAACCTTCAACCAGAAAGGCTGAATAGTGGGACAGCTCCACCAAATATGGATCATTGTTCCTCTGTCCAACCCACAGCGCCAACAAATATTTGGAATGGTCGGGTAAAGGGTGTGCAACAGGGCTGGTACTCTGTACCACCTCGTCAGGATTTTGTAATTTAATTCTTGTGCTTTTGTGGATATGGAGGATTTATGTGTTAAAGCAAAAGCCCTGCTCCACTCCTCCTCCGAAAGCGAAACCCCCAATTCCTGCTCCCAACTCCCTTGGAAAGGAAGTCTATCCATTCTAGGGTAGTCAATAAGCATTTTGTAAAGACCTGAAAGGGCTTGTCTTTCCGAATACTGCCCCAGACACCACCGTTCAAATGTCGTGGCCGGCCTCTGAATATCAAGGGCTGACTGGCACCTGGAGTATAAACTCCGACGTTGGTAGTATTGGAATCTTGAAAAAATTGCAGTAGTCGGATCCCCCACCAGGTCATCATAACTCTTTAAGGAGTTTGCAGAAATCACCCCAGCGAAAACCGACTGGGCAGCTTCTCCTCCCAGAAGGCGAGAAAGAGGGAGCCTCAAGGAGTCAGGGAGCCATGGGTTATTTACCAGTGGTGAGCAAGGACCTCCCGAACTTATGAGGCGCATCTTAGAGCCGTAAGTCCTACACACCCGAATTGACGTCTGTGTCACCAGAGGGGTGCCCAGAAGCAATCTCTTCGGTAGCAGTGCAGAGGGCAACCAAGGGAGACCCACTACCGGCGCCCCATAAATCCGAGATTCAAGCCGAGTCCACAGTTTGGTCTTTGTGTTGTGAAAGCTATCCAGTATTCGGACCGCTACAGACGCTAATTAATAGGCGTGAAAGTCGGGAAGGGACAATCCGCCTTCTGATTTAGAACGAGTCAAGGTGGACTGGGCTATTCTAGGGTGCTTCTGCGCCCATACAAAGCGGTTGACCAATTGTCTCAGTGACCCAAAAAATGTTTTGGGTAGCAGGATGAGTACGGCCTGAAAGAGGTATAGGAGACGAGGCAAAACGTTCATTTTCAATATATTGATCCTGCCTATCTAGGAGAAATCTCTCCTATCCCATTTCAGAAGGTCCTGGGATATTTTGCGGATTAGTGGGACAAAATTGTATTCAAAAATCTTTTCAGGGTGAGCAGGAATTTTTACACCCAAGTATGGAAAGGATGTCTTGGGCCAGGTGAACGGGTAGGAGGACTGCATGTGCACCAAGTCCTGCTCAGGAATGTTTAGGCCCATAGCGATGCTTTTTGTCATGTTGATTTTGTGATTGCTGAGCCTAATGTATTCCTCCAAGGCTCTAATGACGGCAGGAAGTGAGTTACCTGGCTTAGTCATGTACAGGAGTAAGTCCTCTGCGAAGGCAAAACATTTCACCTGCAGACGACCAATCTGGACCCCCTGTATAAGTGGATCACTACGAATAGCCTGGAGTAAGTGCTCCGTGGCGAGTATATAAAAGATCGGTGAAAGGGGGCACCCCTGTCTGGTTCCATTCCGCACCTCCACTGGTTCCGACAAAGAACCGTTAACACGTATCTGGGCCTGTGAAAGAGTATATAAGGCTGAGATTCGTTCCCTCATAATAGGACCCAGTCCCATAGTCTCCAACACTCCACGGAGGAAGGGCCATGACACTCGGTCGAACGCTTTTTCCGCGTTCAAAGATAAAATTACACATGGTATCTTTTCCGTTCGAATCTGATGCATCAGGGTAAAGGTTTTTAACATGTTGTCTTTCGCCTCCCTGGAGGGTATGAACCCCACCTGATCAAGGTGAATCAGTGTGTTCAACAGAGGGCTTATCCGATTGGCTAGCATTTTGGCGAAGATTTTCGCGTCAGTGTTGATCAGCGAAATGGGTCTGTAGCTTTGACATAGAGCGGGATCCTTCCCCTCTTTTGGGATCACCCTGATATTGGCCCTCAAATAAGCTGGATCAAATGGCGAGGAGTCCGAGACGGTATTGAAAGCACTGAGCAAGGCCCCAGCAAGCTCTCCACCCAAGATCTTGTAGAATGGTGTGGTGTATCCATCTAGGCCCGGGCTTTTGCCCGAAGGCATCAATGAGATTGCCCATGTAAGCTCCTCAGCCGTAAAGGGTTCCTCCAAGGAGGCGAGAGACTGTGATGGGAGTCTGGGAAGTGCTGTCTTTGCTAGATATATGTCATAGATGTCATTAGCAAAGCTGCCTTGTTCTCACAGTGTCCCTTATCTTGTGTTTTTATTTACACTGATATCCAGTGTGGGTCAAATCCCTCCTGATCCCTCCTTGCAATTCACTAGCTGAGAGCTCATTTACATTCTGTACAGCCCCTGGGTCGATTCACGGAGCTGTGTCTGACTCAGAGTTAGGGGCGTAGCATTTTCTGTCTCCACACCTAGCAGAAACAGACTGCAGCAGATTGTACAATGAGAAAACATGACAGTTTTGACCCTGTGCCTAACTCTCCTGCATACACGCAGATCTGTGCCGTTCTTAGAAAGCTGTAATACATCTCCAGCTGTGAGAGATCAGTGCTCAGATTAGATTGAATGCAGCCTGTGGTATGTATACAGCTCTTATAAAATAAGACTGATAGGGAGAGGACACAGTGATATGTGGACTCAGAGGGGAGGGGGAGGGGGAGTCTCAGGCCAGCAGTGAAGGGGGATGATGTCATCCAGCTGGGAGGGGAAGAAACGCCCCTGCATTCACAGAGTTGAGAAGCTAAGAGCAGTGTGAATCAGCCGAAGTAAGGAAGCGATACATCCCCTTTAACAGATTCGGGCAGACCTCTGATCCTGACATTATTCCTTCTGCTGCGGTTCTCTAAGTCGTCCATTTGGACAGCCAGCTGGGATTGGTTCTTGGTCTGGTCAGAGATGGAAGTCTGCAGACTCGCTATGATCAGGTTGGTTGATTCTTGAGCCTTCTCCAGATTCTGTACTTTACGTTGAAGAGTACTAACATCTGACTGGACTGGCTTCAATTCCTGTCTCCAGGAATGCTGCAGATCTTGTGCAAGGAGTTTTAGGTCGAGCTTGGTGGGCAGCAAGGACAGCAGCGCCTTCAGCTCTGGGTGACTCAGTATGGTGAGCAGAGCGGCCTCTGGGTCAGGAAGGCCAGAGGCTTGTGTCACCGCAGGATCTCTCGCCGACGGGGGGACCGTGATATCTGACCGTGACGGTCCAGCAATGGGTGTGGGGTGCAACGGACTGCCTCCCCAAGTGGATGAGTTAGGGCTGCTTTGTATCTGAGCAAGTGCTGATTTGTCAGGTAACAGGGGAAGTGACGATGGCGTCAGAGCTGCAGGAGACCCCCGGGATTCCATTTCAGGGGGGCCCGCCACAACCCCAAGTCACATCAGGACCAATCCCCGTCTCCGACCGCTGAGAGACATAAAAGGCTTCCTGCAGCATGTTAATCTGAGGCGTCTCAGGACCATGAACGGAGGCCATGTGAGTTGTGGCCCTTGGGGGCCGGTGTTGGGGGTCCATGGAGGTTTCAGAGGAGCTGCCCCTCATCTCATCCTGCTGGAGTTGATTGGGCCCATTCTGGGCAATGGTTAAGGGCCTATGTGTCTTGGCTATTGGGCCTAATAAGGAGCGGTGCACCTCCGATGGAAGGGGTCCCGCGGTGCCCATGGTCTGGAGCTGTGCCATCTCTGTGCCGGGGGTTTTCTCCCCATAATCCCCTGTCGCCTCCAGTAGCCGTTGGGAGGGGGCTGCATTAGAGGGGGATAAAGCCTCTGCCGCCCAGGCCCCTGAGATGTTGTAGGGCAGATGAGCATCCTGGCCTGAGGGGCAAAATGGTGGGGATGAGTCACAGGGAGGGCTGAGCCCTTCTTCATAGGGGCAAACAAGTGTCACCTGGTTTGTAATGGGGGGCCCTCGGTGTCCTGAAGCCACAGCCCCGACCGCCTCCAACTGACCTGTTGCGCTGCCTCTCGCTGGGCCGACCAGTTTCTCCCTGCTCTCCATCGCTGGAAGATCACGTTGCCGGTCTTGCGCTCCGCGGCTCCGCTGGTCCGGCGGGTCACGCGACTGGGACATCGGCGTCCTCTTTTTGCTGGGTCCAGGCGCCGGGTCACTATGCGGGAAGCCGCGGGGTGTCACAGCCGGAACAGGCCGAAGCGCCGCAGCAGCAGAGTCCTCTCCTCCCGCGGGCGCCGCAGCCAGGTAACATGGCGCCTGAAGCTCCGGCGGGCAGGAAAGTTCCCCGTCCTCTTGCAAGTAAAGGGGCGAAAAAGTTGGAGATGGGCACTCCAGAGGAAGTAGGCTGAGTCCCGGGAGTGGAGGAACCCTTTTTGGTTCTTTTTTGCCTCATTCTGGCTGCTCGGTGTGGAGGAAAGTGCTGGTTCTGCACGGAGCTCAGGTCACGAACGTCTTCACTCTTGCATGGTTAGCCACGCCCCCCCATGACAGCTTTTCAAGTCATTCTGAAGTTCCAATAGGACGAACACGTCAACCACATAACACACCCACATTAAAATATTTGTAAAAAAAAACTGAATCAAAAACAAATTGTTTTTCAAAAGACGACATATGTATGTGTGTGTGTGTATGTATATATATATGTATACATACATATATATTCACAAAACTTGGGACCACAGGAGATTCCCTCGAAGTCTCCTCTGTGTCTGCAAGTAATACGTTTCACCAAACCTGAAAAAAATTTGTGTGAGTACAAATTCAAGAAGCTGCATCAAAAACGTAATATAGGAATGAAAAACATTAGGGTTATCACTAAGTACCTCTCTTACTGCTTGACAACCTTCCACATTTGGTATGCACGTGAACAAACGCAGCTAACGGTTCCAACAACGTATTGACGCCTGAAACTATTTGGCGGTAAGCAGGAGAATCTATTGATTTGTGAACTTTAGGGACCGAGTCAAATGTCGGAACATGTGGTTTCTTTCTTATTAAGATATTCCGTACATTTCCTGAAATTATACCTGCCTCTACTGCCTGGTCATTTTTATTATCAATAATTGATTTAAATTCTTTTGTTGGATCTGCGCTAAGTTGTTGGTACACTGTGGTGTCACTAAGATGTGGCGTGGCCTCTTGTATGTTATAAGATTTATCCATGATAAACGTGGAGCCGCCCTTGTCGGTTCTCTTTATCACTATTTCTTTATCCTGTTTAAGAGATGTCAAGGGCTGTCTTTGAATAGTTGACAGATTGTCACTTACCAAACAGTTAACCTTATTCCATGTAGTAGAACACTGCCACCCAGTGGTCAGAAAATAATATTACAGAACTATCGCTATGACTGTAGGATACTGTGGTCATTTCACATACACCGGCACTATGCCCCCTAAAATTAATGTGGTCCCTAAAGGAAATAAATCAGCAGGAGTGCAAAAGAAGTTCATGGGCACGGATGTCTCCAAACGGACACCACCTAACGCTCAACCTGAGAACCAGAGTGACTCGGACTCTGCATCTGCTTCTACCAATATGGGGGAAATGCCCCACCGGTAATTTCAGAGCTCCCAAGTGGAAGCTTTCTACTTATTGGTGTAATGACGGTTAATGACGATTAAACTAGTGTCGATTAACGTCAAAGGGTTAAATTAGTGTCGATTACAGTCAAAGGCCTCAATTCAAAGGTCAAACGACAGCTATTAGTCACAGAATTAAAATCCCATCGAGCAGACGTGGCATTTATTCAAGAAACGCGTTCGACGGTCGTGGAAACTCCTCTTTTGCCCGTGGATTTTATCCGTCTGTGTATATCGCATCACGAGACAGGAATAGGGCAGGCGTGGCGAGTCTTCTTTCTAATAGTTGCCCCACTGCAGACACACTTTCTATTACTCGTCCTAGTGGAAGATACATAATACTTCGGAGCCTACTACATGGAGCTCCCGTAGTGTAATGTATACGCCCCAAACCGATTTCAACCTCGATTTCTAAAAATAGTACTAGGTATACTATCAAAACTGCCATCTGCGGCGCTAGTTATCGGAGGAGACTGTAACACAGCTTTCTACGAGAAATCTTAGTCGCCACCTCAACAACGATTGCCTAGGGACTATCGCAGACTCATTGGTACTCGCGCGTCGTTTGAACTCTGGAGAATTGTGCACCCCACAGAGAAGACGGATTCTTTTTTTCTCAGCTCCTCACAAAACGCCCACGCGTATAGATTACTTATTTGGAAATGTGCTCTGTCAGATGGAAACAGCAGAAATCGGCCCTGCACTGCGGTCGGACTCTGCTCCGGCGACCCTTCTTTTAAAAGATGGCTTATCTCTAACCCGTAGATGTCACTGGGGATTCAATGAGAGTCTCTTGAAACAATCCACAGACTAGAGAAGAAATTTGACAACAAATGACAGAAGACTTTTTCATTCGTGCGGGAACAATTCCTTCTGAAGCAATTGTGTGGGAAGCGCATAAGGCAGCCATTAGGGGATGATGCATCGCTGTGAGATCCCGAATTAAAAAAAAAAAGATGAAAATCTCTGCAAAGAGGCTCTCCTAACTAAATTGAAGGACCTAGAGAGCAGGTTAGCTCCCCACCCAACTAGACAAACTTTGTGGAATATAGTTGACGCTACAAATTGAATCAAGACCCTTGCCCTGAGTCATACAGAAAAGCTTTTGGTGTGCTCGAGACACCGGTGCTATGGCAGAGAGAGTAAAGCTCACACCCAAGCATTATTTGAAATGTATCGATAGTTCATTTCTTTTTATCAATGTATATGTGTAACGAACGGCATGTGTTAAACGGACAAAAAGCACTGAGAAGGTGCAGGAAACGCGTTGCATTTTAGCAATTTTTTTTTTTTTTTTTTGCTTCTCTGTTTTATAATTGTTTGTGCCAGAATAAACTGGCACTAAACTTATTGCAAGCGTGTCCAGACCTTTTCAAACGGAGAAGATCTTTCAGCGCCGATCTCCCCTTTGTACGTTGGGATTTATCCCGTCTCAAACTTCATTGTTTTCCTTGGCGGCCTGAGAGTGCCAGGAGCGAGCGTCGGAGAAGAAGGTGGCAGCTGTGGGTATAAAACAACTTATTCTGTTTTTCATTGAGTGGTACCCATTTGGTGCAGCTCCATCAGGTGAGCAGTCATTCTATCGAGTACTCTCCCAGTTGACATGGCTTATAGGCACAGAATCGGTTGGGAAGGGGTGCCGCTGAAACATCTAGTCTGCGGGTGTAGGATAATAGTGTTGAGCGATTACGTTGGCTATCGACATCGGGCGATAGTCGATAGTCGGCCACCATCGATAAGGTTTGTCGATAGTCGATCATCTCCGATGACCATTAAAGTCTATGGGAGAGCAACAACACCTTCATTCTTACACCCAAACAGGGCTGGAGAAGCTGGAATTAACAGCCACAACAGTCAAATGGATACCTGCTACATCTTAGGCACAACACTTAGGCTATAAAAGCCACAGAAAAAAGTCACACACCATTCACTATCCCTGTCTTGTACCACAGCATGACCCTTAAACCTGCATCACCCACAAATTAAAAAGTGCCAGAAGGCAGTATTATTTGAACCATCATTTTACTTGAACTGGACATTGTATATCGCTGTCCTGGAACGCAGCATGACCCTAAAAACCTGCATGACCCACAAATTAAAAAGTGCCGGAAGAAAGTAGTCTTTGAACCACCATTTTAGTTGAACTGGACATTGACAAACCCTGTCCTGGACCGCAGCATGACCCTTAAACCTGTCTGACCCACAGATTAAAAAGTGCCGGAAAAAGGAGTCTTTAAACAACCATTTTAGTTAAACTGGAATTGACTATCCCTGTCCTGGGCCAAACAGCATGACCCGGGGCGGGAAACGGGGTGGTGAGAGCCAGGCTGGGTGCATCTTTTAAAAGCGGTTAAAATCCCTGAAAATGCAGCAACGAAAGTCGTGCTAAAGCGGGGGAAAAGGGGAAAGTGTAGAACCCAGCCCTTCCCCAGTACCACAGTCAAGATCTGGTAGCGTTTTGCCCCCCGTTGAGTGCAGACCAATTGTGCTTCCTTGGAAATACGGGTGGTTTAACGCTCCGTTACACCCGGGTGCCCTTTTTTTTCTTGGGAAATCTTTTTTCATTTTACTCAAAGTGCTGGAGGAAATGGTCTCTGTACTTTGTTCTCTGTCCCTGCTCCCCTACTCCTTTGTCCTTGAATACCACATCTGGTCAAGTTTTCCTGTACCTCCCTTGTAAAATTTAGAGGGAAATTTTTTTTAAAAGCTATTTTGTACATGCAAGTTTTTTAAATAGTTTAATTCTAGAAAAAAACATTTTTAAAAAAAGGTGGAATCCCACCCTGTCTTTGTTTCTCTTTTTTTTAAAAATTTTTTTAAAAAGGGTTGTTCAATACAGGGGTTGCTAGTATGTTGAAATCTTACATTAAACAAGTCATTTTTCAATATGTGTCTTAACGGTCGGGCGTTGACAAATGTATGCCCCAAACGCCGACCGCAGATATCCCGGGGGTGGGTCCTAGGGCCCACCGCAGGCACAGATTTCAGATGCAGATGGGTGCCGAAGTGCAGGGCCGTTAGTGGGGCTGGAGCGGAGTCCGGGGGCCGAGGGTTTTACCGTAAAAGGGTGACAGTCCAGGTTTAAATCTTGAACGTAAGGGACAGTCCAGGGGTGGTAAAAAAGATTAGTAAGGCACCCGGGAAAGCAGGTTTTAGCCAGGTACAGCGGAGGTGTACAGCAGTACCGATAAACGTATGGCTGAATGTGAGACAGCAGCAGAACAGCAGCCCAAAGGGGTCAAGCTCTTGTGCTGGGTAACAACAAAAAAACTGAACAAGAAAAAAAAGGGAGGAAGTTGTTATATAGCCGAGGGTCAGGGTCCTTAGCAGGAACAGGAACTGTGTCTTTAAATATGATGCGTGCCCCGCGCGCGTGCCCTAGAGGGGCACGGGGCACACAGGGGCCAGGGAGCTGGGGAAGCAAGGTGAGAGACCAGGCCAGGGACCCAGAGGATTCGCAGCACCCAGCGGGACAAAACCCGGAAAGGGGCACACTGCAAAGGTTCCATGAAAAGGGCCCGGGCCCCGGAACCGTAAAAGGTGTCCATTAACGGGTTTTCCTTTAAACCTTTTCCCTGTTTCTGACAGCAAAAATAAAATTTGGGGGCCAATTTTTACAATTTTTTTTGAAAAACCCAAAAAATGTCTGTTAGAAACTTTTTTTTTTTTGGGTTTTTTAGGACCTGTATTTCTAGCTGCATGTCACAGCAAAATCCCCCCAAAAATTTTCAAAAACATGACCCATGAGCCATTTGGAAATTGGGGGAAGAACAAATGTCTGTTAGAAAAACATTTTTTTAAAAATAGGCCCTTTTAGGTATAGTTTCAGCCCAAAGCAAAATGCCCCCAAAAAATTTCAAACCCATAAACCCTTGACCCACTTTGGAAAAATTTTGTGAAGAAAAAAAATTGTCTGTTAAAAAACAACATTTTTTATAAAAAGGGCCTGTAGTAAAGCTGCATGTCACAGCAAAATGCCCCAAAAAAAATTTCAAAACTTGCCCCATGAGCCATTTTTGACAATTGTGAAAAACCCAAATTTGTCTATTGAAAACCAAACTTTTTTTAAAATTTGGAAACCTTTTAAGTATTGTGCTTTTCAAAGCAGCTTTGCCCCAAAAAAAATTATAAAAATGACTTTAAACCCAAAAATTTTAAAAATTGGGGAGGGAAAAATCCACTTAAAAGCCACATTTTTTTCCCAAAAAAAGGACCTAAATTATTGCTGTATCTCACAGAAAAACATGCCCAAAAAAAAAATTATAAATATGACTTCTAACCCAACTTTTAAAAAATTTTTGAGGAAAATGCCCAAAAAAACCATTGAAAAATGCGAAAAAATTTTAAAGATGAATTTAAGTAAAGGGGAATATGGTTTTTTTTCATAAAAACCTTTGGTGTTTTTTTACAGTCTCCTCACTGCAAAAACCCGAAAATAAAATTTTGGGAACTGAGAATAAAAATTGCAGTAAGAAATGATCATTTTAAAAAAAGTTTTTAAAGAGGACCATTTCTTTTTTGGAGAGGAATTTGAAGTAAAACAGCAAAACTAATCGGTGCCCTTTCGGAAATTTTGGGGCCCCACATCTTTCAGAGACCAATCCCTTTTTTTTTCATCTTGATGAAAGTAAAAAACGACCCAAATTATTGGGGGAAAGTGGGGAAATGCGTTTTTCTGAAGGGACTCCCCCGGTGGGGCTTAAAGGGTTTCCCGGCTCAGTTTAAGGGACGCTGGCTGCTGGGCGGGGACAAAACCTTCTAGGGCGTGGTACCCAGCTCGGGCCCAAATTTCGCCCTTTTTGGGAAAACCAAAAGTCTATTGGGTCCGGAAAAAAATACAAAAAATTTTCGGTGTTGAGACGCGGTATTTCGTCCCACATGATCTTAAGCGGTCTCTGGGTTTTGTATTTGTCCCCCTCCCTTTGGGCATGGGGTTGGTGAGGTGGTAAATAAAGTTTTGCCAGAGGTCCCCCCATTAGGTTTTCTGCACCCTTGCCTGCGGGCTGCTGCCGTTTAAGGCAAATTGGAACTCTACTGCTGCAGTCGGGGGCATTTTTCCACCGTGACTTTTGGGAAGAACGTGAAGCAGAGAAACAGATGTCTCCAGTTGACCCAATAAAGAAAGGGTCTCCATTTCTGCTTTTTACTCTCTTTTGGGGTTTTGGTTTGGGAAATAAAAAGTCTGAGTTTTTTTTTGGGGAACCGGGGTTTTTTAAAAAGGGGGTGGCCCCCCCCAATTTAAACTGTTGTTCATTTTGATGGCCTTTAATGCGAGGATCTTTTGGGAGGAAAGGGGGCATAAGCACTCAGTGAGGGGAGGGGACCCCTTGATTTAAAAAGGGCCTTGGGTCGAGGGGCATTAGAAAAAACTGATCTTCCTCTTTTTCCCTCCTCGCCTCAAATTTGCGCCAAACCCCCTTTAAAAGGCGGGGGACGGGGGAAAAACATCGGTGTTGGGAAATTTACCTCCTCCCTCCTTCGCTGCCTCGGGGCACAGCTTAAACCCACAGCCCTGCCCTTGCCTGAGAGGATTCACCCTGGGGAGCTGATGCGCCCCCTTGAAATTTAGCTCTGGACCCAAACCCACTCCCTTTAATAAACCCCGATGAAATTGTGAAAACTTTGGGGGCTTGTGGTTTTTGAGGGAGGAAAGGCTCCTGTCCCCCACCCTGTGCCCTTCCCCTCCTCCGTCCCCTGGCGGGAACTTTTTTTTTCAGGGGTGCCCAACGATGTTCCAAAAACAAAGGGATCACCACAATGCTCATGCTGACAAGGGAAAGGGGTCCGCACGGATTTTTTTGGGGGGCCTTTTCAAAAACTGGAAGGATGGGGGCAGAGCCTTTCACCTGCCCACTTGGGGTGGCTCAACACCCCGAGGCCCGGGCACCGCTCCCTTGTCAGGAAATGTGTCATTTCGAAATGCGTAAGGGGATTGGGGCTGCCCCACAACCGGGGAGCATGTGGAGGGTGAAATTTCCCAGCGTGTTGCCTGTAAAATGAGAGGGTTTGACAGGAGGCCCGAGCTGACGCTGCAACGCAGCCAAGGGGGACAAAAGCAGGGTGCAAACGGCGGAAGTGCAAAACCCCAGCCCTCGAGCCTTTATTCAGCAGGCAGCCCAGACTTTGGGTTTAGCTCTTTAAAAATTTTTCGGGAGGGACCGGGTTTTCTTTGACATGTGCCAGGCAAGGGATTTTTGCTCCAGTCCCCCAAAACTTAAGGGGGGGTTTAGCAGTTTTCGCCCTTTTATCCCCTTAACCCCTTGCCTGGACAAAGGTTTTTGTCACCCCACCAGTGCTGGGTTTTCTCGTTGCGGGGGGCCGTCCAAAAGCCCCTGACCTGGGGTGGGGACGGTTTCCAAGACAGATTAATTTAAAAAACCGGCTTGGTTTCTCGGGCCCAGGGTGATGCCACCAGGGGGCCCTGGGGAAAAGGGGCCCTGCCCCATCCCTGCGGTTTTGAAAAGGTGCGCCGACCCTGAGACCCCACCGTCCCCCCAGGAATCCCCCAAAGCTCCCCCAGGGGAGCTGTTTCACAAGTTATAGCGGGTTTTGGGTCGTGTTTTCCTAGTCCATGTGTCGGTGGTCAGAGGGCCCTTTTCCCGGCCCCAAAAGAGGGGACAATCCCGGGGGGAAATTTTAGGGGGCACGTGGTTGGCTCGGGAAAATGGAGGCTTTTTGGGCAAGAAATGCCTGCTCGGCATTGGTATTGGGGGCAGGCAAGGGCCATGACGTGGGGGAAAAACCCATCTGTGTCCACCAGAGGGAAAAAGGAAACTTTTCCAAGGCCAAAAGCCTGGCAATTCCCGGACATTCAGGCTTTTGTTTGGGATGGTTTGGGTTAAAGTGTTTCTTCTGCCCCCCAAAAATGGGGAAGGGCAGAAAGGGTGGTGCTAGATGGCCGCTGTACGGCGGCAGGTGTTTAAAAATGGCGGAAGGAGAAGGGGTTGGATTTGGGGCTCTGGGGTGCTGGTTTGGTTTCTTGGGCGAAGGTGGAGGGTGAAGCGGAGGTTTAACCCCGTTTAAAGACTCTGGAGAACATGGGCAGCTGAGGAAGCTTTTGGGGGTGGCGGAGGGGAGGAGGGGGAAAGGGGGGTGTGGGCAGTGGTTGGGGGGCCCGGGTCGGGTTTGGCCCTTTTTTGGGGCCCAAATGTTCCCTCCTTTTAAATCATTTCATTCGTGATTGGGGGACTAGGGCATGTTGGTGGTGGTTTAACCCCTTTGGGTTTTTGCCCTCTACTTTTGCGTTTACGGCAAAAGGGGGCAATGACATCGCTGGGGAAAACCAAAAGGCTTGTCAAAGAAGGCCCAGGCTTGAGAGGTCCTGGGGCCTTTTTTTACGGCGATAAGCGAGGAGGGCGGGGGTTTTCGTGGGCCGTGGTGGCGGAATTTTATCAGCGGCTTCTGCGGGGCCCCCCCTCTCCTTTTTTTTGGGGGGGACCCGTATTTACACTACCCCATCGTCTTCCCCCGTCCCCTGATGAAGCGTTGCAAGCAAATTCTGCGGAAAAAGAAAAAAAATGGATCCGCAATGTCGTCGTAAACTTCATAAAAAACAAAAGGTGACTTTGGGCTCCTGATTTTCTGCCCTCCCGAAGCTGCGGGCTAAAGGGAAGAGGGCCCGAAAAAGGGGTTGCCGGGCCCCCCGGGTTTTTTTTCCCCATTGCCCCGGGTTCCCTTTTCCTCCTTGATGGCATCAGTAAATTTGGGGTCAGAGCAGACCCAAAATCATCCTTTTTGATCTTTTAACATTTCCTTTTGCCCCAACCGCATTTTTTCATGAAAGAGGTCTTCCGAAAAAGGGTTAAACCAAGTGGTGGGGGGACACGGGGTTTTACAAATTTTGGGGTGGGTTCCCTGTTGGCGGATGTGATGATGCTATGAAAGACATTTTTGGCCGTGACTGGGAGGACGGGAGGTTTTAAAACTGCTGGATGCAGGTTGCATTAACCACTGAAAAGGGCAGATTGGCGACGCTGTTTGGGTTTCTGGGGAATTTTACAGGGCCCTGACCCAGCGATGACGGGCTGCGGTCCTGCACTGCGATCCTCTGGCAAAGGTGTTGTCCCAGCCCCTGGAAGGAGAACCCTTTTTTGTTCCTCTACCTCCTTGTGTACCCCCCCTTTGTCGCTTACCCCCCTGCCCTTTGCTCCATGTTCAGAAATATAAAATTTGAGAAGGTATGGAATTTGTTTTTGGGAAAATCTCTTATTAAAAAAACGCAAATCCCCAAGCTATTTCAAATCCCCCTAATCAAAAACAAATTGCTGGATTCAAATTTTTAACCCGCAAGGTGTCCCCTATCAAAAAAATTGGAAATGGGGAAAGTGCCAAAAAAAAAAAAGTACTGTTATGTTTTGTTTTAACCCCAGTTTTTTTTGACCTTTCAATTACCTGTGGGGGACTTAAAATTGTGTTTTTTTTTCCCGTTTTTGTGCCAAAATGCGTCAAATGAAAAAAGCTGTAGTGCGCCAAAAACAAAAAACCGTACTTGTTATGTTTTTTTGTTTTTAATTTTCCGGGATTTTTTGCACCTTTCAATTTAACCCGGGGATGGGCTATTAAAAAATTTTGTTTTAAATTTAAGTGCAAGGTGGGGTATATGGGAAAAAGGTGGAAAAGGGGAAATTTGAAAATTAAAAACCTATTGAAATTTTATACTGTAATTTAAAAAAATGAAGTTTTGCAAATAAAAACAGGAAATGCGGTTTCTAGAAATGTTTTGTACCTAATAATAAGTTCAAGGTGCCCAATTATTAAGGGGGAAAAAATTTCAATAAGGAAAACTGTTTAAAAATAAGAAATTGCAGTTTCAATGTCTAACTAATCTTGGTGGGTTTTTTCCCGTGTTCTTTATAGAGCTTGTCTGTGTTTTTCCCGCGGGCCCACCCCCCTGCTTCCCCCGTGACTTTCAGCGGGGAGTTGGGTCCTTTTAAAATTCTCTCCCTAACTACATAAAATCTTCCAATTTTTATTAACTAAATTGTAAGGATCAATCTAATGTAGGGTTTTCTCTGTGCAAAAATGAATAATTTCGCTGGCTTTTTGGGCCACAGGCAGAGGCTGCCCTATCCTATGAGACGCTGGAGACCTGGGGTGAACAGGAAACGCTGTTCTTGTAAAAGGGTATGTGATTTTTCCACCCAATGCAACCATACACATCCCAGTCATGAGTCGCCCACACATCCCCCCCGCTCTATTCTGTAATCTGTTTTGCGGCCCCCAAAAATTTACGGAAGCGCCGAAAATGGGCGATTTAAGATGATGCACAGATTTTAGCCTTAATTAGTATCAAAAAATTTCGATCCCATAAAAACCTTGCCGATTTCAATTTTCGTAAAATTGTCAAACTATTGGTAATCGCCAGGGGCGTTTTTCAAGGGTAAAAAAAGTCCGCTTGAATGGCAACTGCTCCAAACTTTGTGGGGGTTTTTTCAGTGACTTCTTTCGGCCCTTTTTTCCCCATGTAGTCAAAAGGGGTGGGGGGTTCCTCACGTCCTAACCTTTTTTTTGTCTTTCCCGGGCCTGTACAGCTCCTGGAAGAGGAAGAGGGAAAGCTTCCTGGGGGAGTTGCTGCACAAAAATGAAAGTTACGGTCAGCCAATCGGAATGCAACCAGTGCTTTATGAAAATGAGATTGCACCCCTGCCATTTTCCTTTTGATAAATTTGGGCCCAAATTCTTCTTTCCATCTGGTCCATTTTAGACTAGGGTTTAAAGTAGGGGGTGATCTGGATGGCAGGTGCTGTTCCCAGTGCTCGGTCTTCGGCCTAAGCTTAAAAATCTAGGACTAGCGGGCTATAAATACCACTCGCAACATCTCTAGCATTCAGTGGAAGGGTGAGAGTACTTAGCTTGTTAATGCAGATTTTCGGGGTTATTGCTTTATCGGTTGATCAAGAGCATGGAAAAAAAATGAAATTATTTTTGCCCTTTTTACACCTTACATTCATCCTCACTGGGGGGAGAAACTCATTCTCGCTCAGGTTGGGAGTTAAATTCCCCCTGCTCCCCTTTGACTGCCTTTCCCCTGCAAATGCATGTCCCGTGCCAGCTACAACGGTTCAAGGGCAAACTGTTAGCTCCGCTGCCCCCACATCCCCTCACCACAGTCCTCATGTGTGCCACACAGTGTAACATGGAGTGGACTCACCACAACCACCGCAAACCAACACATTTTGCCCCACCTAAACACCCTTACACTCCCCCAAAATTTTTCCTTCTCTTTTGGTTCATAAGAGTTTTTTTTAGCAAAGGCCCCGGGAAAAAAAGGGCATGTGTAATTTATTCATTTCTGATCTTTTTTTGGGTGATTGTAAAGAGGAAAAGGGTGGTGTTCGTGTTTTTACTTTATTTTTTGTGTTTGTGTTTTACAACCTCAATTCCAAAAAAAAGTTGGGCACTAAAAAAATTGTGAAATTTTAAAAAGAAAGCAATTTTATGTGGGGTGCCAACAAATTTAAAGTTTTTTCAGAAAAGAACATAGATGACTGATAATTTTTAAACTGGTAAATGAACATTTTACGGAAAAATTTTGTTGCTTCCCAAAAATTTAATTGTCTACAAATCCCCCAAAAAGTTTGGGCAAGTAGCAAAAAGTGGCTGGAAAATGTGTGGAACATCTAAAGCAGCTGTAAGCAATCAAAAAATAATTTTGGTCAATTGACAAAAATGATGGGTTAGAAAGAGCTACTCAGAGGTCGTGTCTCCTGAAGCCCCGATGGTAAGAGGTACCAATTTTCCCCGTTGTTGCACAGAAAGATAGTGCGCAAGCCGGATGGGGTTCCAGTGTAAAATTGCAAAGACTTTAAAGTTATCTTATAAACCCTACATTAAATTTATCAAAAAGATTTAGAGAAACTGGAACAATCGGTGGGTAAGGGCCCAAAGGCCCTAAAACTCTACTGGATGTCGTGATCTCCAGGCCCTTAAACGTCACTGCCCACAAAACAGGAATGCCACTGTCGGGAAATAAAGAATGGGTCAGGAATATTCCAGAAAAACATTGTCAGTGAAACCCCCAAACCACCGTGCCATCTGCCCTTGCCAGTGAAAAAATTTCGTGCAAGAGGAAAAGCCCCTTTTTTAAGCAAACCCAAAAGTTAGCCGTTTGCATGGGCCCGGGGGCATTTAAAATGGGGTGTGGAAAAAAGGGAAAAATGTTCATGGCCGATGGTCATGATTTGAATTCTTTTTTGGAAAAAAGTGGGACGCCAGTATCCCGGGCCCGAGGGTAAGGACAACCCAAATTGTTATAAAAGCTCCGTTCAAAAGATGTTTCATGATGTATGGAGGCATGGTGCTTTTGGGATGGGGAGCTTGCATGTTGGAAAAGGACCATTAAAACAGGGCTATGTTCAGGTTCTAGAACAAATATGCTCCATTAGCGTTTCTTTCAGGGAAGCCAGTTTTTCAAAAAAGTAATGCCGACCACATTTTTGCAGCAATCCAACATCATGGTACGTGGGAAGGTCGGGACTGAAATGGCCAGCCTGCAGTCCAGATCTGTCACCTATAGAAAACATTTGGCGCATCATAAAAAGGAAGGTGCGACAAAGATGGCCCAAGACGATTGAACAGTTAGAGGCCTGTATTAGACATGAATGGGAGAGCATTCCTATTTCTAAACTTGAGAAACTGGTCTCCTCTGTCCCCAGACGTCTGTTGCAGGGGGGATGCCACACAGTGGTAAAAACGGCATGGTCCCAACTTTTTGGGGATTTGTTGATGCCATAAAATTTTGACACAACATATTTTTCAATTAAAACGATACATTCTCTCAGTTTAAACTTTTGATCTGTGATTTGTGTTCTATTCTGAATAAAATATTAGATGTTGGCACCTCCACATCATTGCATTCAGCTTTTATTCACAATTTGTTTAGTGTCCCAACTTTTTGGGAATTGAGGTTGTACTTTTTTTTTAAGTTTTTTTACTTTTTAAAATTTGTTTTCACTTTTCCCCATAGGGGATTTGTATCAGTGATCTTCAGATCGCTGTTACAAGGGAGACCAGTACACAGCATTGCCACTGTATACTGGTCTCCATGGTGACTGTCAGTCACCATGCCCACAATGCATTGTGGGCATGGTGACGTCACCAGACAGCCCGGATACTTAGTAAAGCATCCGGGCTGTCAGGTAAGAGACCAGTAGCAGCTATGGGCGCCGCATATACCACCAGTCCCATGCCACGGTCTTGCAAGCTCTATTTGTGAGCTCGCAAGATCTCCATGACGTATCAATCATGTCAGTTTGCGGGAACCCCTACCGACCTTGATGTATGGGTATGTCAAATGTCAGTAAGTGATTAAATAGCGTATGCTCACCAACTGCATCAAGGTAACCCAATTAGGTGGGCCCCTAACATCAACACCTCTTCATGGCCTAAAGCCACCATATATTTAGGGCAACAGGCTCTATTTACAGTAATTATAATGAAATTTATGGTACATTTGGAAGAGTGACTATCTCCATCTTGGCCCTGCACTCCGACCATCTGTCTACTAGAGGTCCTTACAATCAGTGTGAATGGAGCTTGTTGTCCTGAATGTATGACATTAGGGACCTACCTGAAGAGCTTACCTTGATGCAGCAGGTGGGCATATGCATTTTGATCAAAATGCACACTAAAGACCTTTTTTAAATGCACAAAAGATAGCAGTCCTGCATTTTAAAGGTTTGCATGGGTTTTAGAGTTTACTGTGTGCCACTGGAATTTTGGTTTTTGGAAAATTCCCTTTTTGCATTGCAGCTATAACAATGTGAACAAGTGTCTAAGTCATTTGCAATGGAAGTACTGGTTAGCTTTGGTTTTGTTTGTAAAGCACTGGGAATAAGGAAGGAATGCTTACTTAGCAGGATTCTCTGAGCAGAAGAGGCAACTAAGTTCAGAGTGTCATAGAGTGTCATCAGCAGGTTGTAACAGAGATTGCCTCTCATCTTCCTTAATCCCTTAACGCCGAGGCCTATTTTTTTCCCTTTAGTTTTTTGCTTCCCGTCTTCCCAGAGCCATAACTTTTTTATTTTTTCATCTGCAGAGACATATGAGGGCTTTTATTTTGAGGGACAAGATGTACTTTCTAATGGTGTAATTCATTGTACCATAGAATATACAGGGAAACTGCGAAATAAATTCTAAGTTGGGCAAAATGTGAAAAAAAAAACTACTTGCGCCATGATTGTGGAAGTTTTGCTTTTATGGCCTTCAATCTTCGGTAAAAATGATGTGTTATCTGTATTCTACAGGTTGCTATGCATCCGGAAATACCAAACATATAAGGTTTTCGTTATGTTTTAGTACCGCAAAAAAAATTCCAAACATTTTCTCTGTTTGAAATTTGCGCAGAGGTGCCATTTTCTGCAATCAATAACTTTTTTGTACTAACATCTACGGACTTGAGTGAGCATTTGTTGCTACCATTTTGGAATGCATGCGACTTTTTTATTACAGTTATTAAAATTTTTAGGTGATGTGAAGTGACCAAGAAACCGCAGTTTTGGCATTTGGAATTTTTTTTCTTCTACGGTATCCAGCATATGGGAGAAATTATGATATATTTTAATACATCTGACTTTTTTGGATGCGGCGATACAAAATATGTGTAACTTTTTTTATTTTTTTATTTGTAAAATAGCAAAAAGGGGGGTGATTTGAATTTTTATTTTTTTTTGTACCCCTTAGGGTACTTCACCACTAGGGGGCACAATCATTTATACAGCCTAATGCATTGTAATGCAATGCATTAGAGTGTACAGGAAGTAGTTAAACATAAAACATGGCAACGATGGAAGCCGTCACAACGCTTCCAGCTGCCATGTTAACCGATCGGGAGCCCGGGATTTTGCTGCATTGTTTCTCATTGATTTAGATGTCATGGTTATTTTTGATCTTTTCTGGGGCGATTGGCGTTTGTAAAGGGGAAAAGGGCGATGTACGTGTTTTTATTTTATTTTTTGTGTTTGTGTTTTACTTTTTTACACTTTTTTTTTACTTTTTCACACTTTTTACACTTTTCCCCAGGGGGGAATTGCATGAACGATCGTCAGATCATTCATGCAATAGGAGATCAGCATACAGCTTATAGCTGTATGCTGGTCTCCATGGCAACTGTCAGTCACGCTGCCCACAATGCATTGTGGGCATCGTGACATCACCAAACAACCCGGATGCTCTCATTCAGCATCCGGGCTCTCTGGTAGGAGATCAGTACCAGCGCTGAAACGCAGTTACTGCGCCGGGATTGTGGGCAGCAGGAGCTCACTCCTGCTGCCCGCAGCTGCGATGTCGCGACCACGATGTCGCGACATCGGGAGGTTAATCCCCCGCGGCCAGAGCTCACTCCGGCCGTGGGGGATGCGGCATGATGCCAGCGGTAATATACCGCTGGTTCCATGCCGCGATCTTGCGCGCTCCGCCTGTGAGCGCGCAAGATCGCCTTGACGTACTCATACGGCAATTTGCGGGAACCCCTACCCGACATTGCCGTATGAGTACGGCAAATGTCGGTAAGGGTTAAATCCCAATTTAAATTGATTCCCTAAACTTATTGTGCGATAAAGGAATCAAACACTTGTTGGAAATTTTGCCATTAAAGGGGTTGTATCATTTCATTAAATGGTCTTCAGAATAATGGGACAGTGAAAACAAGCAACTTTGCAATTGGATGCCATTAGCAAAGCTGTCTTGTATTCACAGTATTCCTTATCTTCTGTTTCTGTTTACACTAATATCCAGTGCTGGTCGGATCCCTCCTCCTTGCATTTCACTAGCTGAGAGCTCATTTACATTCTGTTCGGCCCCCTGGGAAAAATTGGCAGGTGCAGCTGATTGCTGAATAACAACTCAAAGATCCCACAGCTAAGGGAATGATACAGACTGCACATTAGCTTGGCACCCGTTCCCACCAGCATGCAGAAAAACCACAGTATAATGCATGGAGAGACTGAAAAAATGCAAAAACACCAATTAAACAACCACTCACATGTCCTCAGGGCATGAGGGGAGGTGGCTGCCGGTATTACAATTGCATATACACTATGACTATGTTCTGTATTAGATACCCAGAAGTTCTGGGCAGCCCGCCTAATCTGTTAGTATGGGTGTCAATAAGAGGCTGTAAGCCAGCATGGTGAACAATACGTTTGCACCCTTATGTATTGCTTTATCTATATGCAATTGTAATACCGGCAGCTCCCCCCCCCCCCCCCATCATGCTCTGAGGATGTGCAAGTGGTTGTTCATATATAATACATAAGGGTGCAAACGCCTAATCTGTTAGTATGGCCGTCACTAAGAGGCTGTAAGCCAGCATGGTAAACCATACGTTTGCACCCTTATGTATTGCTTTATCTATATGCAATTGTAATACTGACAGCAACCCCCCCCCCCCCCCCCCACACCCTCCTCATGCCCTGAGGATGTGTGAGTGGTTGTTTAATTGGTATTTTTGCAGTCTCTCCATGCTTTATACTGTGGTTTTTCTGCATACTGGTGTGAACGGGCAGTCTGTATCATTTACTGTAAGTGTTCCCTTAGCTATGGGATCTTTGAGTTGTTATTCAGCAATCATCTGCACCTGCCAATTTTTCCCAGGAGCATATAAGGCTAGAGATGCCTGCTCCTGGGCCCAGTCTAGTCCAGCCATTAAGCTGTGAACAAGATCCAAAATGGTGGTGTTTTTTAAGTAAGTAATGTCCCTTTTTCTTGTGTGTTGTTCCATAGTGACATTAAAACGTGAAGAAGACACAATAGATGTCTCCAGTTGGTCAATGAGCCCTGTCTCAAATTCCTGCATTGTACTGTCAAGTGGGTTGAAGGAAAGTGCTGACTTTTGATTTGGAAAGTGTATATAAAAAAAAAAAGTATACTCCTTATTACAAAAACATCCGATCCAAAAGTACTGCGCTGGACTAAGCCGTTATCATTAAAGATGTTTATTTTATAAACAGCAGGAAGACGCGTTTCGTATCACAACTGTGACACTTCCTTAGTTCCAATGCATTCAGAATGAACAGAAAAACGGCGGTTTAAATATAAACAAACAGACAGACAAAATTACCGCCCAGAAATTGGCATGCACATGTGTACTAGATTATAACATTTAAAACGCTTAAAACACATTAAAATACCTTATATGTAAAATGAAGACATGCTAAATAAAACTATATTGCAATCATATTTAAAAATGTAACATATTTATCACCCTAAACACTTTTCGATTAGTATGAACTAGTTAAACTACAGATGGGTGATGCACTCGGCTCCTATATGTTTTTTTTTGTTTGTTTTTTTTGTGGTGATGTCTCCTCTACCCACTAGGTGTCGCTAAAGTGATTTAAATCTTAAATCATTATGCTTGATAAATGTTTGACATAAACAGCAGGTGGTTATTTGTTTAATATCCCCATTTATCAAACATAATGATTTAAGATTGCTTTTCAGTATATAGTGCAGGTCCAGTCCGTTGCACGATCATTACATTTTATAATCTCACATTTTCTATTGTCATGAGTTCCTGCATAATTCATCCAGCAACATTTTATCAAGATAGATTCTATATAGATTATACATACCTTGTTTTGATAGAGAATCAGCCAGTTTAGTTTGTCTCTTCGGCTGTGTCTATCAACCAGAAACACCTAATTACAAAGTATCCGTTCTCAGCTGTGAGAGTTTGAATCACTTTAGCAACATCTAGTGGATAGAGGAGACATCACCACTAGTGATGAGCGATTACGTTGACTTTTGTCATTGGGTCGATAGTCGATATCGGCAATTATCAAGACGATTTCCGATAGTCGATAATAGATTATCGCCGATGACCATTAAATTCTATGGGAGAAGAACAACACCTTCATTATTACACCCAAACAGGGCTGGAGAAGCTGGAATTAACATCCACAACAGTCAAATGGATACGTGTTACATCTTAGGCAACACACTAAAAGCCACAGGAAAAAAAGTCACAGACCATTCTCTATCCCTGTCTTGTACCACAGCCTGACCCTTAAACCTGCATCACCCACAAATTAAAAAGTGACAGAAGGCAGTATGATTTGAACCATCATTTTACTTGGACTGGACATTTACTATCCCTGTCCTGGAAAGCAGCATGACCCTTAAACCTGTCTGACCCACATATTAAAAAGTGTCTGAAAAAGGAGTCTTTGAACCACCATTTTAGTTGAACTGGACATTGACTATACCTGTCCTAGGCCACAGCATGAGCCCCAAACCTGCATGACCCCCAGATTTGAAAAGTGCCGGAAAAAAGACTCTTTCAACCACCATTTTAGTTGAACTGGACATTGACTATATCTGTCCTGTACCGCAGAATGACCATTAAACCTGTCTGACCCACCGATTAAAAGTGCCGGGAAAAGGAGTCTTTGAACCACCATTTTAGTTGAACTGGACATTGACTATACCTGTCCTGGGTCACAGCATGAGCCCCAAACCTGTATGACCCCCAGATTAAAAAGTGCCGGAAAAAGGAGTCTTTGAACCACCATTTTAGTTTTACTGGACATTAACTATACCTGTCCTGTACTGCAGTATGACCATTAAACCTGTCTGACCCCCAGATTAAAAAGTGCCAGAAAAAGGAGTCTTTCAACCACCATTTTAGTTTCACTGGACATAGACTATCTTTGTCCTGGGCCACAGCATGTGCCCCAAACCTGTCTGACCCCCAGATTAAAAAGTGCCGGAAAAAGGAGTCTTTGAACCACCATTTTAGTTTCACTGGACATAGACTATCCCTGTCCTGGGCCACAGCATGAGCCCCAAACCTGCATGACCCCCAGATTAAAAAGTGCCGGAAAAAGGAGTTTCACTGGACATAGACTATCCCTGTCCTGGGCCACAGCATGAGCCCCAAACCTGCATGACCCCAGATTAAAAAGTGCCGAAAAAGGAGTCTTTCAACCACCATTTTTAGTTTCACTGGACATTGACTATCTCTGTCCTGGGCCACAGCATGAGCCCCAACCCTGCACTACCCCCAGATTCAACATTGCCAAAAAAGTAGTCTTTGAACCTCCATTTTAGTTGAACTGGACATTGACTATACCTGTCCTGAAATGCAGTATGACCA
Organism: Phyllomedusa bahiana; assembly: GCA_025379985.1. Classification (NCBI taxonomy): domain Eukaryota; kingdom Metazoa; phylum Chordata; class Amphibia; order Anura; family Hylidae; genus Phyllomedusa; species Phyllomedusa bahiana. The sequence continues at coordinate 48,377 of JAODAL010014953.1, read as the reverse complement.
TTAAACCTGTCTAACCCACAGATTAAAAAGTGCCGGAAAAATGAGTCTTTCAACCACCATTTTAGTTTCACTGGAAATAGACTATCCCTGTCCTGGGCCACAGCATGAGCCCCAAACCTGCATGACCCCCAGATTAAAAAGTGACGGAAAAAGGAGTCTTTCAACCACCATTTTAGTTTCACTGTTTCACTGGACATAGACTATCCCTGTCCTAGGCCACAGCATGAGCCCCAAACCTGCATGACTCCCAGATTAAAAAAGTGCCAGAAATAGGAGTCTTTTAACCACCATTTTAGTTTCACTGGACATTAACTATATCTGTCCTGTACCGCAGTATGACCATTAAAACTGTCTGACCCAAATTTTAAAAAGTGCTGGGAAAAGGAGTCTTTGAACCACCATTTTAGTTGAACTGGACATAGACTATCCCTGTCCTGGGCCACAGCATGAGCCCCAAACCTGCATTACCCCCAGATTAAAAAGTGCCGGGAAAAGGAGTTTCACTGGACATAGACTATCCCTGTCCTGGGCCACAGCATGAGCCCCAAACCTGCATGGCCCCCAGATTAAAAAGTGCCAGAAAAAGGAGTCTTTGAACCACCATTTTAGTTGAACTGGACATTAATTATATCTGTCCTGTACCGCAGTATGACCATTAAACATGTCTGATCCCAGATTAAAAAGTGCCGGAAAAAAGAGTCTTTCAACCACCATTTTAGTTGAACTGGACATTGACTATACCTGTCCTGGGCCACAGCATGAGCCCCAAACCTGCATGACACCCAGATTAAAAAGTGCCGGAAAAGGGAGTCTTTGAACCATCATTTTAGTTGAACTGGACATTGACTATACCTGTCCTGGGTAACCTACATCTGTTCAAGTCTTCCTGTACCTCCCTTGTACAATTCAGAGGAATATTTTTATCAGCTATTTTATACATGCAAGTTTTTTATTAGTTTAATTCTATAAAAAACATTTTTAAAATAGGATTCAATCACAACATGTCTTTGTTTATATTTTATAATTGTATTAAAATGGTTGTCTCACTACAGGAATTACTAGCTATGTTAAAGATCTTGCAAAAACGTCATTTTGCAATATGTGTCCATTAACAGTGTCCTACCTATTCCTGTTTCTGACAGCACCATCACCCTTGAGCCACTCTTGACAATTGTGAAGAACCTAATGTCTGTTAGAAACCACATTATTTACAATAGGACCTGTAGTCTAGCTGTATTTCACAGCAAAATGCCCCCAAAAATTCAAAACATGACCCTTGTGCCACTTTTGACAATTGTGAAGAACAAATGTCTGTTAGAAACAACATTTTTTTATAATAGGACCTGTAATATATCTTCATGTCACAGAAAAATGCCCCCAAAAATTCAAAACATGACACTTGAGCCACTTTTGACAATTGTGAAGAACAAATGTCTGTTATAGACAACATTTTTTTTATAATGGGACCTGTAGTATAGCTGCATGTCACAGCAAAATGCCCCCAAAAATTCAAAACATGACCCTTGAGCCACTTTTGACAATTGTGAAGAACAAATGTCTGTTAGAAACAAAAATTTTTAGAATAGGACCTGTAGCATTGCTGCATTTCAAAGCAACATGACCCCAAAAAATTATAAAAATTTATTCTAAGCCACTGTTAAAAATTGTGATGGATAAATTACACTTAAAAGCCACATTTCTGTTCCAAAGGACCATGATTATAGCTGTATCTCACAGCACCGTGACCCCAAAAAATTATAAAAATGACTTCTCAGCCCTGTTAAAAATTGTGGGGGAGAAATGCCACTTAAAAGACTTTTTTCTTTTTTCCAAAGACCAGTTTAGCTTATCCAACAACATACCTAAAAAACCTTTGACAATGCGAAAAATTCAAAAAAAAGGGTGATAAAGGAATGGTTTTGTATAAAACCTTGGGTTTTTTACAGTCTCCTCACACAAAACCGAAAAAATGAACTGTGGGAACTGAAAAATAAAAATTGCAGTAAAAAATGATCATTTAAAAAAAATTTTTCAAGAGGACCATTTCTGTTTAAGAGGAAGGGAATAACCGCAACAAAATCGGGACCTCGGCAATTGGGGCCACGACATCACAGAGTCCATGCCTGTTTTCATTTTGATGAAGTCAACGATCCACATTATCTTGGAAAGCCCGGACGTTTGTCTGTAAGACTCCCCACTGTGATGAAGGTCCGCTCAGATAGACGCGGCTTGGGCGGGACAACACCTCTTGGCGGGCGAGCGAGCTCAGGTTTGGATACCCGAAGTCGTTTGGGGGTCCGGAACACACCCAAAAACATCGGTTTGAGACGCAAAGTGTGCACCATATTTTAAGTGGTCTCTTGTGTTGGATGTGTGCCCTGCTTGCATGCTTGGGAGGGGGGAAAAAAGTTTCCCCCAGGGCACCCATTAGGCTTCTGCCACATTCCTGCTGCGTTTCCCCCCGCTAGGGGCACTTGGCACTCTACTGCATTCACTCGCGATTTTTTCCCACCGGACATTTGAAGAACAGAAGCAGCCAAACAGATGTCTCCATTGATCAATCAAAAGGGTCTCCTTTTCCCGCATTTTACTCTCTTTTTGGGGTGGGGGGAAGGGAAAGTGGCGTTTTGTTTTGTCCCGGGGACTAAGGGGGCCACCCAGTAACTTTTGTTCATTTTGATGGCCTTAATGCGGGGATCATGTTGAAGGAAATGAGATCCAAGCACTCATTGAAGATGGAGCCTTAATTTTCCCCAAACCTCTGGGTCGAGGGGGGACTAGCAAATGATTTCCTTCTTCCTCCTCCACCTCAAATTTGCGCCCAACCCCTTTCCAAGGCAGGGGCGTTGGTAACGTGGTGTCTAGGAAAACCCTTCCCTGCTTTCCCCCGGCACATTCAACACAGCCCGACTTTCCCCAGATGATCACCCCGAAGCTGAGGTGCCCCTTGCACACCCTGGGCCCCAAACCCCCCTAAAAAAACCCATAAAATTTTAGAAACTGTCGGGCCTTGTGGATTCACGGAGAGAAAGGCTTTAGTCCGCATCGTGTCCGCCCCTCCCCTCGTGGGGAACCCATTTTCAGAGTGTCCAACATCGTTCCAGAACTAAGATCACCCAATGCCATGCTGACAAGGGCATTGCCGCATGCCATTTTGGTGGGTTCTACAAAAATGGCAAAGGGTGGTGCAGACTCTTTTACCTGCCCCCCACCCATTGCTCAGCACCCCGAGGTCCGTACCCTGCTTGTCAGGCATTGTTTCCCCCTTCGACTGCGTAATGGCATTGCCTGCTGCCAAACGCTGGAGCATGTGGGGGGTGGAATTCAGCGTGTTGCCACGTCAACAAAGAGATGGGTTTACGGGGGGGGCCGAGCTGACGCTGCAACGCAGCCAGGCGGGGCGAAGCGGTGCGAACGGCGGAAAATGCGAACTCAGTGGGTTTTTTTCACAGCATCCAAACGCGGGTAGCGCTTTAGAAATTTCTGGACGCGAGGGTTTATGACATGTGCCAGGCAAGGGATGTGCTCCAGCCACCGATTTAAGGCGGGGAGCAGTTTCGACCGTTATCGCCCCACCCCCTTGTGGAAAAGGTTCTTGTCACCCAGCCAGCGCCGGTCTTGTTGCGGAAGCCGTCCAAGCTCCTGACCTGTGTGTGGAGGTCTCCAGAAGGGTTTAATTTTAAAACGGGGCCCGGTTTCTCCGGGCAGTGATGCCACCCAAAGACCTTGGGGGAAAGAGCCCTCACCCTCCCCGCGGTTTGAAGAGCGTGCGCCGAGCCTGAAGCCCCCGTCACCCCCAGGGCCCCTCCACCCAGCTCACCTAGTGAGCTGCCAGAGTCGCTAGTGCTTTCTACCTTGTCGGGGGTCGATGGGCTTTTTCCGACACAGAGCAGACAAAGCGCTTGAAAATTTTTGATGACCGTGGTGGCCAGGGGAGGGAGGGTTCTCTCAAAAAAGCCTGCTCGGGATTGGGATTGGGGCAGGCAAGTCCATGACGTGGGGGAACCCTTTTTTGTCCACCAGACGGGAAAAGGGAACATTTTCCAAGGCCAAAAGCCCGGGATGCCGACATTTAGGCTTTTGGCTTTGGGATGGTTTGGGGGTTAAGTTTTCTTTGCTCCAAACCTGGGAAAACAACGGCTGGCTGCTAGACTGGGGACGACGGCGGCAGTCGCCAAAATGGCGGAAGGAGAAGGGGGAGGATTGGGGCTCGGTGGGGCGGTGGTACTGGGGGGACGGGGGAGGGCTGAAGCGGGGGCTGATCCCCAAACATGACTCTGAGAGACAAAAGCAGCGAGGAACGCTTGGTGGGGCAGAGGAGGGGGAGGCAGAGGGCAGTGGTTGGAACCCGCATCCCGGGGTGGCCTTTTTTGGTCGGTTGCCTCCATTTCAACTCAGCATTCGCGCATTGACTAGACATGTTGGTGGGGGTTAAACACTAAATTCGGGGGGCCCCTGGCCTGACCTCATGGAGTGGGACTGTGGCTTTTGAGCTCCTGTGATTATCCTGAAAAATCCTGATTTGGACCCCCCTTAGTGGTCCTTGCTGCTCCAGGTTTGGAGAGAGACAAGGATAGTGACTCCGAGGCTACGGATAAGGGACATTTGCTTCTTAGGTGAAGGGCTGTTTCTCCTTGTTTGAATCCAGCCTGCAAGAAGTGAGTATTATAATGTCGGGAAGGCACCGGACTGTGCTGGAGGTGAAGAGGAGGGTGCTGATAGCTGACAGCGCTCCCATATACAGCCGTGGGTGATTTACTGGAGTCCTGAGAGGAGAAGCCAGGCAGTGACCGTGACCTGGGAGGAGGAGGATAGAAACCAATTCTTCCATGGCCAGCCATCGGGTCTGCTTTGAGCCTTTCGAGGCGTGGAGCTGAGATAAGAGGACACGGAGCAGATAAGTAAAGTGGGGAGGAGAATTCAAATCAAGGAGGGGGGATAGTAAGAGATTTAGCGCCCCCCAGGGAAGACAACTTTCACTGTTGGCTTGGACCTCGGGCGTAAAAGGTGCGCGAAAAGCAGCTGCCCCTCGGCGCCATTTGTTGCAGCACAGGAGAGAGAGATCTGCTATAACCCTGCACCGTCTGGACGTTACTGAGGTGGGATGTGTGTGTGTGTGTGTGTGTCTGTGCAGACATCCCCACCATGGGAACCATCATTCACCTGGCCAAATAAATCCCTCTGTGTACTCTCTGGAATTATATATCATATGTGGACGCTAGTTATCTGTTCTTTATATCATCCAGAACTTACGTTCCAAATCTTGACCAGTTATATTGGAAATTCACACTTTCCATGGGCACAAAACTATGGCTTATGCCGCAATCTAACTGGGGACTTCCAGTACTTGAATCTCTCTGCACTACAAAGGTTATTCTGTTGAAGTCTGCACTTCTTCCATGAAGACATGTTTTGCTCCACGTGACTCTATGATGCTCCTGTTGTCCTTACGTAAATTGGCGCTGCTGTGGACCCTGCTCTCTCGGACATTATTGGGTAATTAATGTTGCTGACCAAGCGCCCCACATTAATAACTCTCAGCACAGAGCATTTTAAGTTGTAACACTTTCTCGCATATGTAATACCATTGGGCGCCATGTATCCTGCATTGGCCCCATTATACTGCTGCACATATTGGGACTGGACACCTTTCCCCAGCGCTGGCCGTCTCTGATTGATTGCGTTGTATTCCTGGTTGTTAGTCCAATTCAAGTCTTATGAGGCCGGAATAGAAAATTCTACGGGCGCCAGCTTCCACACAAAAAGCAGGTCCACAATAGAACCACAATGAGTCAAAACGATGGGCCTCACGACAGAACTCATCTAAACGGGGCCATTTGGACACTGAAAAGATAATGGCGGCCCTAGCAACTGTCAGACTACTTAACACTTAAAATTGATTCAACCTTGCAAATGGATGTCAACAGTTTGGCGGTATGATTGTGTGTGTGTGTGTGTGTGGGACAGAACTGTTAGAAGCTAAACGAGGATTAGCGGGGTTAGAGGACTTCTCCAACTCCAACCAGGTGTGTGTGTGTGTGTTGTTGCACCCTACACAACAGGTGAAACCCTTCAGGCTAGGCAGGAGGACGCTGAAAACCGTGAGTGAGGCGCAATAATGTGCGAATTCTAGGCTTGCCAGGGAAACATGTGGAAGGTTCCTCCCCCAGAGAAGTTTATAGAACAATTGCTCACGAAAAGTGTGTGTGTGTGTGTGTGTCCCATGAATTCCATCTAAGCTTTGTAGGTTGAGCGGGCACAACCGTATTCCAACGAGGCCATTGCCTCCCGGTGCCCACCCCGCCCTTTCATCTTGAAGCTCCTCAATTATAGGGATAGGGATCTTATATTGTCGATGCCAGGAGGAAAGGGGACATTTGTATATGCAAAAACAGCACGTTATTCCTTCTATCGGTACTTCACTTCTGAGGTGCAGAAACAAAAGGAGGCTATTTATACATGTGAGGAGTCGTCTGCGGGAGGGCTGGGTATTAATTAACTCCATGAATAATCCTCACTAGACTGGGAGAGTTCAACATGGCCGACGTTACACACTCTTCTTTGTAAATCCAGAGGAGGCCTCAGAGTGCGGTTTAGATAGGAGGTCTCTGAGATCGCTGCGGCCCTTGATAAATGTCTGGTCCTGAGGGAATCATACTGATAAGTTGTTGTTGACATGTGATTTTATTATGCAGGATGCTTACCTTCTCTCTGTTAGCCTATGTTTGCTTACCATTGAAGGTCTTTTCTTTGTCACGGAGCGGAGATAGGGACTTTGTTTATAAGTCTTTAGACAGGTACGTCTGTAAAGGCGTCTTTCTAGACGCATTTTTTTCGCCAGGACACAGGTCAATTGTGCACCCTGGTGTAGTTTCACTAATTTCTGTTTCTTAACCGTTTGGATATGTTTGGGATTGTAGTCTCGGGAGTTGGGTGGCTTTGAGACAGGGTGGGAGGAAGGAGGCTAGGTTTAGGCGCTAGTTGGCTAGTTGGTGCTGGGGTGCATTCTAATCAGTCGTGAATGGTTTGTGTGTTTGTGTCGGTCCCTGGTCTATAAGTTGTTTGTGTGGTATTCTCTGTTTGAATCACAATGGCGGATTGTAAGATAGTGTCTGGAATGTCAGTGGTTTAAACTGTAAATGAAAGGCCTTGTATTTGATTATGTTAAAACTCACAATCTGGTATTATTATTTTTCATGAGACGCCACTTAGTGGGCAGAAGGATCCTAGCATTAAGAGGCCAGGATAGGGACAGCATATCATTGCAGTGTATTCTAACTATGCTCGTGGAGTTTCGGTGTTGATTGTAAATCTCTCCCATTTCAACTGCAGGATCTTCATATAGACCCATCGGGGAGGGTACGTGCTTGTTACATGACAAAGCTAAGCGGGCTCTAACCTAAATTACTAGTGCTTGGGGGGGATATAATGTCCCGCCTCCTTTTCACAGGGGAGTTCATGGACACCCTTATGGCTCAAAAAGTTTAACAATACCCCGGGGACTGCCATTGAACCTTTTAGGGATTTTAATGCACACTCTAGATCAGGACATGGATCGTCTTCTCCATCACTCCTTTGACGCATAATAAAGGCCTTAAAGAGTGGGGCAGAAGCCAAGGGCCTGATAGATGATGGAGATGGCTCTGCACCGAGATAGGCAAATTCTCTTGTTTTTCACTGCCTACAACTCTCACTCCCGGCTAGATTTGGGCCTTTGTGTTCAAAAGATTATAATGCATAAGGTACCTGTTGTAGAATACCTACCACGTAGGGATATCAGATCATGCGCCCTGAAGTTGATACTAGCTTCCACCATTGGGGTTTCGGATGTGTGTGTGTGTGTGTGTGTGTGACTGAACCCTAGATGGTTAGGACGTCCAAAAATACTGAAGACATGTCAGGAACAGATAGGGGAAAAAACATACTGGAGGGTGAATGAGGGCTCAGTAAACCATTGGTGGAGGGATGCTTCTAAGGCTGTTTTCTAGAGGTGCCATAATTGGGGCCATAAGATTCACATACAGAGCTGACTTGCTTGGGAGAGTGGTGTGTGTGTGAGCTGGAAAATTAGAGGCTGAAGTTGCGGGAGAGAGAGAGAAGCGGAGCTATGACAGGCACCCAATTCAAAATATAAGGAGACACTCCGTTTAGTGGGTCAGAGGGAGTATTTCGTTACACTTGGACAGAGTGTGTGTGTGTGTGTGTGACTCCCCCCCACTCTCCCCCCCTCCCCCCCTGCACCCTCTCCCTTCGCACTATCCTCCACATCCTCTCTCTCGCCCATTAGAGGGAGACAAAAATGGTAAAGCACTGGCGTTCTGGCCAGAGCATGAGATACCAGTGACAGTGGTGGCCGGTGGTTTTATTTTGGGGTTGACTCACACGGAACACATTGCTCAGGTCAGATCCGGGGCAGATATGTGAACAATTTGCCTCTTCACTATAAAGAACTTTACGCTCCAGACTAACTTTTACGGACAGGGAATAACCATTCTTGCGGGAACAAGCTAGATATCCTACGCGCCGTCTCGCTCCTCACACGCGGCGCCTCACGCAAGTAGGGACTAGAGGCAGACATATCAGTGGGAGATAAATTGCGGGCTATAGGGCGAGTTGGCGAAGCATAAGACGCCTGGACCAGACGGGTTTCCAGCAGAGTGGTACAAACAAGAACAGAGCAATGGAGTGTAGGGACTAGAAAAATTGTTAATAGCTGCAGCTATGGAGGGTTCTTTGGCCACCCTCATTCTATGTGGCCACGGTGAGCACAATAATCCATAAACCTGGCAGACCCCCGGCCCAGTGCGTTCTTACAGGCCAATATCCCTGAGCTTAATCTGATGCAAAGATTTTGGCTAAAAGTTTGGCTTAAGACTGAAATGGAGTGATTCTGTCACTGGGTGGGAGCAGACCAATCGGGATTCATGCGGGCGAAAACGACGATATAAACCTCTCCGACGATTGTTTACTAACTTGCAAGTCACGCACACAAATGCAGGGATGGAGTAGGGGTGATCGCCGCCTTGACAACTATGTGTAAGGCTTTTGACTCGGTGGAGTGGAGACATTTATGTGGGCATCTGTGCTGTCACGAATGGGGTTTCCTTTAATATTATCAAATGGTTACGCTATTTATTATACTGCAACCTACAGCGAGAGTCAGGTAAACGGGCTGTTTATTGTCTCCTCACTTTCCCACTTGGGAACTAGGCAGGGTGCCCGCTCTCGCCGCTTGCTTTTTGCCCCTCATTATGGAACCACTCTCATTTATGATCAATGCACATGTTAACATTCGGGGATGGTCCCATTGCGGGTCTGGAAGAAAAAAAATATCACTATATGCAGATGACATGTTGGTTATATTGGTGAATCCTGGACATCTTTGGATCGTGCCTGTTGGAGACATGTGAATGTGTTTGGAGGTTACTCTGGTCTGCAGGTAAAATGGGGAAAATCCATACTTTTAATGTTAGACGAAATTGACGCCCGGTGTTGGTGACCCACATCTCCACCCTTCAGAATTGTGCGCATTTTAATATATCTAAGGTAATTTTATACACCGAGATATTACTAAATTTAATGAGTTACAACCCGTTTCAGCCGGTGATACGGCATGTGGAGCTGAGGTTAAAGACTGGGCCAATCTTCCTCTGTCTCTTATTGGGAGAGTCTATTATAGTTATAATAGGTGTGTTGCCTAAGCTTTGTACATGTATCGAGCAGCCCCGGAGTTATAGTTCCTAAATCACATTTCACAATCTTGGACAAATTTTACTCTTCTCCTTTCTGTGGGGAGGTGCTACCCACTCGTCTAAGCAGAGCTACTATCCAAAGCTCCATATGACAGAGGTGGACTTGCATTCCAGAATTATATTATTTATTATGTAGCGGTTCAGTTAGCAGATGTATCAAATGGTTCCGAGGGCAGAATAATGACCCGTTCAGAACTGGTGATGGAGGGCAGCGTTTGTGGGGTTCTTTTGAGGGCTCGCAAATCTACCATATGAGAGAGGGGAATTGTTTTCCAGCGATACTATACGCTGCTAATGGGGGCGGCAGCGGTGTCTGTGTGGAGGGCCTTCTGTCACCCCTATGAGTCATAGCGGGGAGGACAGCACATCTGGTATCAGTTGTTCCCTTGTGGTGTAAAGGACAAAATTACCGGAACTCATCCTAGATTTACCACGATTTAAATTTTGGGCACTCGTCGGATGTGAAATATCTCACACAGTCTTTATATAGAGTTGAGTCTCCTTCTGACGTTTTCAGAGCTGCAGTCCCATATTTGATCCTCTCCAAAGGGATCCTTTTTTAGGTACTTGCAGTTACGACATGCGTTGCACCACACAATTGGGACTGGTTGATGTCCGTCTTGAATATGGTACCTAGGAAGCTATTTTAAGGAGGACTACCCTTAAATACAGTCTCCGATCTTTTTATAGCGACTATTATGGATTGTCCAGGTCTCCCACTTGCGATTTCTTGAGAGGTCGGCAATGGGACATTCCCGTCTTTACCGACTGAGGCGAGCTCTCTGAACATATAGACTTCCCCTGGGGGACGGCTGGCGGTTTGAGCAGCTCTTAGAGATCAACTTATCCAAGTTAAGTGGCGTACACAGGGCTTTACCTTACACCAGTCCGATTGCTATCAGATGCATTGCATACCCTCACTGTTTGTTCCCGATGTGGGGCAGAAAGGGAACATTGATACATATGGTATTTGGGACCACTTTCGAATCCCTCTTCCATTCGGTGTGCAAGATATGAGTATTGTCGGTTGAGTATACACAGATTTTTTAAATACGAAACTGGGGTCTTCCCCAATGTGTGCTGCCTTGAGAATAGTATACTCGGAATTGTGGAAGATTTGAATTCAAGTAAGGCAGACCGAACCCTCTACCTGTTATTAGCTTTTCTATGCTAGGAAAACCATTCTATTAAAATTGGAACCGCCAAAGGTCTCCTTCACTGGAACAGTGGAAGCAGCTGGATTAATGCCGAACTTCCGAGGTACAAGATTACATATGGCCCCAAGGGCGTTTCCCCAAACTGCTTACCATACAGGTTTGGAGCAACTGGACGGGAGAGCTCAGACTGTGTGATTGACTGTGAGTACGGATAGATGGGCCAGGGGCGGCAAGTCGTGTAGTGGCGGAGGTGTTTTGGCTATGTCTGTGGATTGTGTGACTACAAAGGAAATACATGATGGATGATATCCAGAGAAGGGTACTCAGCAAGATCTGGCGTATATTCTTATTGTATCTTTACAATGTTTGTCTTGCAGCAGTATGTATCCAAGACCAAATAATGCAGTATGATCATATGTGGTCTTGCTCAAGTAATATTGTGGAATAGTATGTTAAAACATCATTTTCGATGATTATTGCATGTGGGAATGTATGTATTTTGGGACCCGAATCCACTGCGCAATGCTTGGTGTAATGTGTGAAACTGATGTTCGTTATGTTAAAATTGCAAAATTCTATAAATAAAACCTTTTAAAAAAAAATTCTAAGATTCTAGCCTCTACTGATGCGTTTACGGCAAAGGCGGCATATGACATCACTGGGTGAATCAGAGGCTTGCTCAAAGAAGGCCAAGGCTTGAGGAGGTCCTGGACCTTTTTGACGGCGATTAGCGAGGAGCGGGGTATTCCGCTGACCGTGGGCTGGCCGGAATCATTCAGCGGACTTCTGCGCGCCTCTCCTTTTGAAGGCGGGACCCGTATTGACTCTACACCATCGTCTTCCTCCTCATCCAGTGATGAAGCGCTCTTCTGCAAATTCTGCGGAAAAGACCCCGATGGATCGCAATGTCGTCATTCATCATCATCAAACACAGGTGACTTGGTCGTCCTGACATCTTCATACAGTAAGCTGCGTGGCTACATAGCAAGAGGCACTGCAAGGCTTGCCGACCGCCGGGATTTTTTTGCCGATGACCGGGCGTCCTTCTCCTCCTCTGATGGCATCACAGTAAACTGGGCGTCAGAGCAGACAAAATCACATCCTCTTTGGCTCTTGATCTTTTAAACATGCCTTCGACCCCAACCGCATTTTGTCATCCAAAGAGGACTTCAGAAAATGGATTATCACAGTGGTGGGTACACGTGTTTGACATTTGGGCTGCCCTTCGCTTCATGTTGGACGGATGTGAGATGCTGATGACGACATTGTGGGGGGGGGGGGGGGGGCGGGGACCATGACTGGGAGGACGAGGAGGTAAGACTGCTGGATGAAGTTGCATTAACCCATTGCAGGAACAGATTGGCGATGCTGTTCGTTACTGAGATTCACAGGGCCCTCACCCAGTGATGACAGACCTGACAGTCCTGCAACTGACGCTCCACTGGCTTGCGTGTTGTCCCCAGCACTGGAAGGAGCACCTTCTCCCGTACCTCTACCTACATGTCCTACCCCCCTTTTTGCTCGCTTACCACCTGCATTTCGCTCCATGTGCAGAAAGATAAAAATTTGAGAAGGTATGGAAGAGTTTTGGAAAGTCTCTTATTAAAAGACAGCAAATCACAGCTATTCTCAAATCCCTCTAATTTCCTACAGCCAACTAGGATTAGAACCTGAAATGTTTCTCCTCACCCCCCCTCCCAATTTCAAAATTTCTTATTTAAGAAAAGAGGTTTCGAGCGGGGCCTATCTGTAACATATTCCTCTCTTCTGTCTTTAAACGACCTCATAAACCTCTTTTTGCTTCTAAATGGGAGGCTGAACTGGAGAAAGATTTTTCGTGGGAGGAATGGGAATCTGCAGCTAATAGATCGAGAAAACTGTCCAGGTGTATTAACCATGTAGAAACCATGCGAAAAATTCATTTACGTTGGTATTTTACCCCTTCTAGACTGACCCATATGTTCTGGGGCCAACACGACCAATGTTGGAGACTATGTGGCTCTCGGGGCACCCTACTTCACATGTGGTGGAGCTGTCCCTCTGTATATAGGTTATGGGGAGACGTAGAGATACTACTGGCTGAATTATTCCATACCTCTATCTCTCTCTCACCTGAAGTGGCAATTCTTGACCTCTCATACAACTCGTTCCCAATATTTTCTCATATGGTCCTTTTCCATGTCTTAATAGCCACCAGAACGGTAATAGCAGCAAATTGGAAAAATTCCTCCCCTCTCCACATCTCGGAGGTGATTTCCAGAGTCAATAACCAATACTATGCAGAAAATTGTCTAGCGATCCCACCTCATCTTGTACCCAAGTTAAAGTCTAGATGGTCCTTTTGGTCCTCATCTAAACACTCACACATACACGGTATAAGCAAGATTTAAATTAAATTAAATTACACCTATACTTTATTACAATCAGTCGACTTTGTAAATATGCAGCAGGATGGAATTCATATATTGGTTCACTCTAAGTTTGTCATCTATGCTACTGTATGCTCAGATGTATAGTTTTATTGCGATACTAGTGTGCTCCTGACCTGAAGTCATGGCTTTCTACTTTACCCTTTGTTACTTTTCTTTTTCTTTCCTCCATCACTTGTTCAGTTAAGTGGTTCCCCACTCCATTGTACTGTTTATGATCTCATTGTGATACGGCAAAACTTCTTAATAAAAATTTATGGTTAAAAAAAGAAACTGAAATGTTTCTAGCGAATACCTGTGAAATGCGGTCTGGTGGAAGAACCGTAAGACCAAATCAACAGTGTTGTTCAGTCCCAGGGATTTACAACTGCCCAGTAGGACTAGGAATTGATAGTTTTCAACAAAATAACATACAAGTGCGCTATCTGTGCCAAATTGAGATTCAACGAGCCCAATAAAACTATTCAGAAGTTAGATGGATGAGAAATTGTGTTTTTTGCAGCAATGACAAACAAGAACAGTTGTTAGAAAATTTTTCTATCAGAATTGTCGTACAACATGGCTATTTGAAAAAACTAGGGCCGCACCACGTGCAAACAGCTATTTTTTAAAAAATATTCGTATAACAAACGGGGTTTTTTTCACCTATAATACACCTGCGGTGACTACAAAATTTCTGTATTTAAATTTAAGTGCAAGGTGGCTCTATGAACAAAGCTGGACTGCGCCAAAAGGAAAAAACACCTATCTGAAATGTATAGGATGTAAAAGGTATTTTTTTGCACCTATCAATACACCGGCGGGGACGACAAAATTTCTGTATTCAAATTTAAGTGCAAGGTGGGTCTATGAACAAAACTGGACTGCCCAAAGTGAAAAAAAACCCTATATGAAAGTATACGGGTAAAAAAGGTATTTTTGCACCTATCAAAAAAACCGGGGGGTTTACATAAAATTGCTAAAAATTTAAATTTAATGCAAGGTGCCTCTTAACAAAGCTGGACTGCGCCAAAGTAAAAAAACACCCCATCTGAAATGTATACGGGTATAAAAGGATTTTTTTGCACCTATCAAACACCGGCGGTTTACTACAAAATTGTGTATTCAAATTTAGTGCAAGGGGCCCCTTTTGAAAAAAGCTGGACTGCGCCAAAGTGAAAAAAAAAACCTAAATGAAATTTATACGGAAAATAAAAGGGATTTTTTGCACCTATCAATACACCGGCGGGACTACAAAATTGCTGATTCAAATTAAATGCAAGGTGCCTCTATGAACAAAGCTGGACTGCGCCCCAAAGTGAAAAAAAAGCTATCTAAAAATGTATACGGATAATAAAAGGTTTTTTTTGCCCCCTATCAATACCCCCCCCCCGGCGATTAAAAAATTTTGCTGTTTTTAAAATTTTTAAGTGAAGGGGTGGCTCAATAAACAAAGCTGGTTTTTTTTGCCCAAAGTAAAAAAAACACCTACCCTGAAATGTAAAACGGAAAATTAAAAGGTTTTTTAGGTGAGGCTAACGGGCTTGGGGGAAATTTTCCCTCCCAAAGGGCGGGCGGGAAAATCACCAGATGGGTTTTCGTCAAGGGGTGCTCGGGGGTCAAGAACACCCCGTCTTTTGATGACAGCCCAGAAAAGCAGTAGAAAAAATGTAAGAGCCCAAAAAGGGTTCCACGTTCTTTGCGCAAAGACGCCAAAAAGGCGTTTGACAAAAAAAAAATTGGGAAGGGTTTAAATTTGGGGGTTTTGGGGAATAAAATGGGATAGGGGAAATTTTAAAATCCTAAGTGTGGGCGATAAAAAAGACCCCCAAAAGGGCGAGGGGAAAACCCCTGCTTTTTTTTCAACCCCATTAACCTACAAAAGGGGCACAAAGACGGGGGTGCCCCACTACCCCGCTCCTATTTAATATGGCATTAGAACCACTGGCCCTATATTTGCGCAACTCAGAACTATATAAGGGGATAAAGGTGGGTGAGAAGGAGCTAAAACTAGTTTGCTTCCGGGGGAAAGACCAAATTTTTTTTCCCGGATAACCCAAAGACCAGGTTTTGGGGGGTATTAAAAATTTCCCCGAGCATTTTGGATCCTTCTCAGGAAAAAAAGTTTAAAAAGGGATAAGGGGTCAGTTTAAATTTGTGATAGGGAATAGGGAAATGAGGGGGGGCTAAATTTTGGGATAAAGCCACGTGGCCCGCCCTTTTACAAAATTTTGGGGGGTCAATGTGTTTCCCAGGGCCCTCATTGATTTATAAATTTTAACTTTCGACCCACATCAGAAAAATCTTTGAGAAATTTGGGAAAAGGGGGAAGGGACTTCCCCCCCTCTTTTTAATGGGACCATACACTTAATTTAAAATGGTGAGTAGTGTTTTAGGCCCATTATTTTTCGACAAAGTTGAAATCGGGGACCGTTTTTATTTTGATTTGAAATTTTTAAAATCAAGCGATAAAATTTTTCTAAAATCTGTGCATCAACTATTAAGATTTGGGGGATTTTTTTTCGCTTTCCCGTCAATTTTTGGGGGCCAGCAAATCAAACCTTTCAGAATAAGAGGGTGAGATGGGGTGTGCGACGTCATGACTGGGATTGGGATGTTTTGTTTGGGGTGGAAAAATCACAGAAAACCCCTCATTTTTTCTTTTAAAAAAGCCCTTCCCCGTTTTAAAGACAGTGCTCTCAGCGCTCATAGCAGTAGGAAAAGTGCGCTCCCGCCCTTTTGTCCAACCAACTCAGCAAAATTATTCTAATTTTTCACGAGGGAAAACTCTACTTTTTTGCTGAGATCCTTACAACTTATTTTTTTTAGAAACAGAGATTTGGGAAAAATTTTAATGTAGTTTTGGTAGAGAAAATTTTAAAAGGGGCATCTACCGCTGTAAAAGTCACGGAGGGGGAAACGGGTGGAGGGGGGCCCCCGGCGAAAAACAGAAAACTCTATAAAAATAACTGGGGTAAAAATTTTACCAAACTTATGTAGACATTTCACTGCAAAAAGCTTT
The DNA here is from genome assembly GCA_025379985.1 of Phyllomedusa bahiana. NCBI lineage: Eukaryota > Metazoa > Chordata > Amphibia > Anura > Hylidae > Phyllomedusa > Phyllomedusa bahiana. Next base: position 32,038 of record JAODAL010014953.1, on the reverse strand, counting down.
ATTTTTAACAGTTTTTTTATTTAAATATTTCCTGATATTGGGGACCTGAACTTATTTTAGGAACACATCTTTTCTATAACTCAGGTCCTTTGTTTTGGTTGGGAAAACTCCCCTTTTAATTTTCAGTATACATATCAGAAGGGGTTCTTTTTCAAATTTTTCCCAAAACCTAGCTTTGTTGAAATAGCCCCCTTCAGTTTAAAAATTTTTAAACCAGGGAATTTTGTATCAGCAAAAGGTTTTATAGGTGCCAAAAATACCTTTTATTATCCGAATACATTAAATACGTGTTTTTTTTTACTTTTTTGCACTACAAACCTTTTTTCATTGAGGCACCTTGCACTTAAATGTGAATCAGTAAAATTTTTATCCCCCACAGGTTTAATTAAAGGTGCCAAAACATAAACCCTTTTTTACCGAATAATTAAAAGATAAAGTGTTTTTTTTTACTTTGGCGCACTCAACTTTGTTCATTGAGGCACCTTGCATTTAAAAGTGAAACGGGAATTTTGTAGTCACCACAGGTAAAATTTAAAAAGGGGCCAAAAATTTCCTTTTATTAAACCAATACATTACAGATACGTGTTTTTTTTACTTTTGGGGCACTACAAACTTTTTCATTGAGGCACCTTGCATTAAATTTAATACAGCAATTTTTTTAACCCCCCACATGTGAATTGATAGGGGCCAAAAATTTCCTTTTATTATCCGAATACATTTCAGATTAAGTTTTTTGCACCCTTTTTCCCAGTCCAGAATTTTTTGATAGAGCCCCCCCTTGCCCGTTTTAAATTTTTAATCCCTCAATTTTTGTAGTTACCACAGGTGAATTTATAGGTTCCAAAAAAAAAAACCTTTTATTATCCGAAATACATTACAGATTCGTGTTTTTTTCACTTTGGCCACTACAGCTTTTTTTCATTGAGGCACCTTGCACTTAAAGGAATACAGCAATTTTGTAGTCCAAACCCCCGGGGAATTGAAAGGTGCCAAAAAAAAACCTTTTTTTAAACGGGAAAACCTTTTAGAAACATGGGTTTTTTTACTTTGGCGCGGCCCCTTTTTTGATCTACTTTTTCATTTTTAAATTTTAATCTCAAAATACCCCCTTTTGAACCCTGGAAGTGAAATTCCCCGGTGGTAACGAGCAAAGGGGGGGGTAGGACATGGGGGTAGAGGGATGGGAAAAAGGTGCTCCTTCCATGCTGGGGACAACACCATGGGGCCCGCGGATTTCCCTTTGCAGGACCGTCAGGGCCCGTCATCGCTGTGTCAGGGCCCCTGTGAATCTCCGTAAAAGAAAAAGCGTCGCCAATCTTTTTCTTTAGTGGTTAATGCAACACCCTCCAGCACAATTGTCATGTTTTGAATTTTTGGGGGCATTTTTTTCTGTGAAATTTCAGCTAAACTTTCCCGGTTCCCCATTGTAAAAAATGTGGGGTTTTTAAAAAGACATTTGTTCTTCCAATTTTCAAGATTTTCCAAGGGTTTATGGTTTCTGTCAAAACAGGAATAGGTAGGACACTGTTAAAGGACACATATTGCAAAATTACTTGTTTTTGCGAAATTTTTTATTTGCTATCAATCCCTTTATTTAGACAACCCTTTAAAAACAAATTTAAAAAAAAGAAAAAAAAAACATGGTGGGATTCCATCCCCATTTTTAAAAATGTGTTTTTTTCTAGAATTAAAAAGACAAAAAACCTTTTCATGTACAAAAAAGTGGTAAAAAAATTTTCCTCTGAATTGACAAAAGGAGGTACAGGAAAACAAAAAACCCCCGAAAGAAGGGTTTTTCCCAAAAAATGGATTTTGGAGCACCGGGCATAGAACAAAGTACAGAAAACCCTTTCCCCCAGCACGTTTAGGGAAAATTGAAAAAGAAAAGCCAAGAAAAAGGGGAAACCCGGGTGGGAAAAAGGAAACGTTAAAACCCCCATATTTCCCAATGAAGCTCAATTGGGCCGCACCCCCATACGGAGGGGCAACGCGCTACCCAGGAAAGGGACAGTATATTCCCCGTGAAACCCAAAAAAAAAATTGGGTTAAAAGCTCCTTTTTTCCCGGGACTTTTTTTAATCTGGGGTAAAGCAGGTTTTGGAGCTCATGCTGTGGGCCCGGACATGTATAGTCAATGTCCAGTGAAAGTAAAAGGGTTTGGTTCAAGACTCCTTTTCCCGGCACTTTTTAATTTGGGGGTCAGACAGGTTTAATGGTCATACTGCGGTCCGGGGGACAGGTTAGTCAATGTCCAGAGAAACTAAAATTTTTGTTGAAGCCCTCCTTTTTGCGACATTTTTTAATCGGGGGTCATGCAGGTTTGGGGCTCATGCTGTGGCCCAGGACAGGTATAGTCAATGTCCAGTGAAACTAAAATGGTGGTTGAAAAAACTCCTTTTTCGGCACTTTTAATCGGGGGTCATGCAGGTTTGGGGCTCATGCTTGTTGCCCAGGACAGGTATAGTCAATGTCGGGTGAAAGAAAAATGGTGGTTCAAAGACCCTTTTCCCGGCACTTTTTAATTTGGTGGTCAGACAGGTTTAATGGTCATACTGCGGTCCAGGACAGGTATGTCAATGTCCAGTGAAACAAAAATTTGTTGTTTGAAAGACTCCTTTTTCGGCACTTTTTAATCTGTGGGTCAGACAGGTTTAATGGTCATTTCTGCGGTACAGGACAGGTATAGTCAATGTCCAGTTCAACTAAAATGGTGGTTGAAAGACTCCTTTTTCCGGCACTTTTAAATCTGGGGGTCATGCAGGTTTGGGGCTCATGCTGCTTTTCCAGGACAGGGATATTCAATGTCCAGTTAAAGAAAAATAAATGGTTCAATCATACTGCCTTCTGGCACTTTTTAAATTTGTGGTGTCATGCAGGTTTAAGGGTCATGCTGTGGTGCAAGACGGGGATAGTGAATGGTGTGTGAGTTTTTTCTGTGGCTTTTATAACCTAAGTGTGTTGCCCTAAGATGTAGCAGTATCCTTTTTTGACTGTTGTGGGATGTTAATTTCCCAGCTTCTCCAGCCCTGTTTGGGTGTAAGAATGAAGGTGTTTTTGCTCTCCCATAGACTTTAATGGTCATCGATCATAATCTAACCCTTGGGCTATCTTGTCGGAAAGATGGTCGACTATCGACCATCGACCGATGTCGATGGCCAACGTAATCGCTCAACACTAATGGTGAGCTTCGTCAGATTGTTATACCCACTGCAAAATATTCCAGTGCTATTGAAACACAGAGATGTAAATTAATTGAAGGGGGCTTTTTTTTGGCGTTTTTTTGGAGGGGTAAGACGGCCAGAATATCGATAGGGAAATTGTCAATTGGGAGAAGGCAGGGGGGGGGCAAGGTTACCAGATGTCAGAATGTACAATTTAGCGGCCATATGGAGACATGTGCTAGATTGGGTACATGGAACAGGTTACTTCTCCAACCCAGAGGTGGAGGGCCAGCTGGCGCAACCTTGGGATTTGATGGCACTGCTTCACACTCCATACGGTAGGCAACCAGATGTAGTGAAGAATAATGTAGTGTTTAAGGACACATTGGCAACATGGCGTCAGGTCAGAAAGATGTTTGGGAGACCGATGTTTATTTCTCGGTATTTGCTGCTGTGGTCGTTACCGGAATTTAGCGCGGGAAGAGAGAGCAGACTATTTGAGGGATGGAAGCGAAAAGGGACCAAGAGTTTGGGTGACCTACTTTCTGGAGTATTGGGGAGTTTTATGACTTGGGATGAAGTGGCGGACAAGTTCCAGATGGGGGACAAACATAGATTTTCATATTTTCAGATCAGGAGCTTTCTAAAGACGAAATTACAAGTACTGAGCAACTTGAATGAGCCAGAGGGGTTCAAAACTATGATAAAATCAGCTGGGGGCCGCGGAGCTCTTTCTAAAATATACAGCAATTTACAGGCATGAACATCTGATGCATTGGCGGCCAAAGCCTTTAGGAAATGGGAAATGGAGCTGGGAGACAATGAAATAGGCGAGAAGATAGTGAGAGGTATGGAGGCAGTAAGGTCAGCAACGATTAGTGAACATTAGAGAGAGGGGTTTTTAGACTAGCTCATAGGGCAATATTTGCATTCAATCTGCCTTTTTCAAGTGGTAACACCGAATATTTGACCAAATGTCCGAAGTGCGACCTAGATAAAGCTGGGCTGATACATTGTATATGGGAGTGTCAGGCAATAAGGGACTTTTGGAGGGAGGTAGTGGAATACATATCCAGGGTGTGGGAACTGGACATACCATTGACACCACAAAGCTGCCTATTCCATTATGTGCTAATTCAGCAGCCCACTGGAGGAGGATTGATGTTTTGTAAGCGCAAAAGGATCCATCTGTCTCTTTTGGTAGCTAAAAAAGTAATACTGAGCCAGTGGTGCGGAAGACCCACACCAACAGTGGGAGAGGTGGTGAACACTATGAGGCAATTATTCTTCATGGAGAAATTAGATGCGACAGACGGGTTTTTTGATAAATGGAAACAATTTACTTCAGACACCTTTGGAGATTAAGAAATAAAGGATATAGTAGAGCCATTTAGGTACTCAGCATACTACTTAGCAGAACAATTGGCAGGAACCCTAGGGAGACTGGAGGTTACAGGATGAGGAAGGAAGAGGAGAAGTAGGTTAGGCACATCACCTTGGGAGGGGGGGGGGTTAACAGAGTTAAGGTTTTAAAGTTTATTGTCCTTGTAAGAAGAGAGGAATTGTGAAGAAAAAGATAGGGGGGGGAGAGAAAGGAAGGGCAATTGCCTACTTGGTAGAGAAGACAACTGTATAGAATTAGCCTGTTTGTGGGCTTCAAGTTATGTTCCTAATTGTCATGATGGTATTGATATTTTTATTTGATGTACGACTTAATTTCTCTCAATAAAATGTTATTAAAAAAAAATAATAATAAAAGGTATTTTTTGCATCTATCAATACACCGGCGGTGACTACAAAATAGCTGTATTCAAATTTAAGTGCAAGGTGCCTCTATGAACAAAGCTGGATTGCGCCAAAGTGAAAAAAACACCTATCTGAAATGTATACGGATAATAAAAGTTGAGTTTTGCACCTATAAAATACACCTGCAGTTACTAGAAAAGATCTGTATCCTAATATAAGTACAGGCTGCACAACATATAGGTAATATTTCACCAAAAAACTGGCCAAAAACTGTTAATAAAAACCCATTGCAATGCAGGGTGTCGCGGTCTGCAGGGTGTCGCGGTGTCTGCAGCACTCAGGGACTCACCTGACCTCGTTCCTGTTCCATCCGCGCCCTCTGCCGGTCAAGGCGCGCGTGCCCGTTTCCTAAGGCGCGCGCGTTCTGGGGAATTGAAAGGGCCAGCGCCCCGATAATTGGCTAATTGCCGGGCGCTTCCCCTATTTAAGGTCACGGTCCACAGTCACTCCTTGCTGGATCTATGTTGCCTCGTGCCTTAGTAAAAGCGTTTCCTAAGTGTATTCTCGCCCTACCGTGTACCAGACCTCTTGCTACGTTTCTCGACTCCGAACCTCTGCCGCCTGCCATGACCTTCCTGCCTGTCTACGACCACGAACCATTGCCGCCTGCTCTGACCTTACAGCCTGCCCACGACTACGATTCTTGGACTACGACTCTGTACCACGCTGCACCTCGGCTGCCATCGCAAGCAAGTCACGTCAGGGGGGACGACCTGGTAGCCTCACGCCGCAGCAAACCATCCCGCTTTGCGGCGGGCCCTGGTGAAAACTGGGGGCTAATTAGATTCTGTTCCCTGGTGTGGCTTAACTATCATCGCTTACGGTGGTCCAGCGGATCCACTACCCCGCCGTTACACAGGGTCTAAACAAAGTCTGGGCTGCACAATATCCACTCTCCTTTAAAGAGCCTGCCTGTCTGTCTGTGTTTGCCCGCAGCACCAGGCCCCTCCCCTTCCCCCGCGACTGTGCAGCGCTAGATGCTCCTTTAAAATTCTCAGCCTAAGTAACTAAAATCTGCAAATCGCTAATCTACCTAAATTCTGATGTTCACAGCTAAAAGCATAGTTGTCTGTGTGAACAAATAGAACAGTTTCGCTGAGCTGTTTTGAGAGAGACCAAGCACACGTCCTGCTCTTATGATACACAGACACACACAGGAAGGGCTGTTCTATGTAAAACGAGGTCATGTAATTTTTCTAGCCAATCGCAACCATACGCATCCCAGTCATGACGTCGCACACCCAGCTCACACTGCTCTATTCTCTAAGCTGATTTGCTGGCCGCCAAAATGACAGGAAGCGCTGAAAATGGCGCGATATTAATAGATTATGCGCAGATTTTCACCTAAATTATCGCGTGATCGAAAAAATCCGATCAACATAAAAACCGTGCCGATTTCAACTTTGTCGATAATAATCGCTCAACACTAATCACCACAAAAAAAACCAAAAAAACATATAGAAGCTGAATGCATCACCCGTCTGTAGTTTAACTAGTTCATACTAATCGAAAAGTGTTTAGGGTTATAAATATGTTACATTTTTAAATATGATTGCAATATAGTTTTATTTAGCATGTCTTCATTTGACATATAAAGTATTTTAATGTTCTTCCTGATGACCATGAGCCTGCGAAGTTATTCGATTTCTGAGTATATTACTGCATGTTCCTTCATGTCAAGAAATTTTGAGATTGCAGAACTGCCTTCGCTCACCACTCTCAGGATGTTCTTTAAAGCATAATATGTTTTTGGTATTTGCAATTGTTATACAATAAGTTAATTGTCAAGATGTCTTTCATATTTCATTTTGGATAAGATTAATAAAAATATACAGTTATAAAAAAAAAAAAAGTATTTTAATGTGTTTTAAGTGTTTTAAATGTTATAATCTAGTACACATGTGCATGCCAATTTCTGGGCGGTAATTTTGTCTGTTTGTTTGTATTTAAACCGGCCTTTTTCTGTTCATTCTGAATGCATTGGAACTGAGAAAGTGTCCCAGTTGTGATACGAAACGCGTCTTCCTGCTTTTTATAAAATAAACATCTTTAATGATACCGGCTTAGTCCAGTGCAGTACTTTTTGATCGGATGTTTTTGTAATAAGGAGTATACTTTTACAGACTGTTATATATATTTGAAACCTCCCTATTCCTGGTCCCAGGAAGGAAGTGAAGTCCTGATACCTCTGCAGCGGATGTTTGGTTTTTCACAACAGTTCCAATAAAATCTATTGTAATGCATTTATAAGTGTTGTGCCTTATACCAAGCACAACTAAGAGAGGTGAGTAGTATATCTCTACGCACGTTATCTACTGCATCTACTATATTACACAAGGGAGTGCTGTCTGCAATTTGCTTTATTCTTTTCATCTTGATTTGGAAAGTCGATCAAGAAGGGTGGCCACCCATTAACCGATGTTCAATTTTATTGCCTTGAGGCATGTGAAATTTTAAATCAGGATGTGAAATAAGCTTTTTTTCAATACGACCTTTAGTATTGGTGCCTTTTACAGTCACCTGACCACCAAACCAGCAAAAATGCTGTTACTGACCATCAGAATAAAAATCGCCGGAAGAAAATATTATTTCAAACACGATTTTTCTGAATAGGACATTGAGCTTTGTTTTTTTTATCTAATTCATAGCACTATGCTATTTTTACAGTGACTGACACTTAGTATATTTTTTTGTAACTGACATTTGTTTACAGAATTTATTTAGGGAAGTTTTATTTATAGTTTTACATTACTTTCATTTTGCTTTTTTTTCCAAGTGTTATAAAATACAACATACACTCCTCCCTGCAGTTTAAAAGGTATTGTTTACACATGTAGATGTGTTAATTCATTGGCACACCCCATAAGTAATAAAAATGTCCTAATCATCCCCAAAACACTTTTTCGTTGAGAAGACATTTGCCCTCCTGGTTTCTGAGAGCAATTCTGACAATGAATTCATTGGTTTCATTTTTTTCTCTAAATCCTTCTTCAGTGATTAGGGACAGACTCCCCTGGAGATCAAATGATGCGATCCCATAGTGACTCGATACTCATCCCCAGCCTCAAGTTTTGCAATTTGTGTCCAGCCCTGGAGCCCTTTTTAAAAATACATAACCTCAAAGAAATGAACTTTTTCAAAATCTTTTTTTTTTTAGAGAAATTTGTAGCTCTCCTGATTGCCCCTAATGGTGAGAGCCAGGGCTGCCGTCAGTCATCTATTAACCGTTTCTATTAACCTGTCTCAAATTCCGGCATTCTACTGTCTAATGAAGTGGATTGAAGGAAATTGCTCACTTTTGATTTGGATCATGGATCAAGGAGGCCGGACAGCCAGTAATCGTTGTTCAGTTTGATTGCCTTGAGCAGGGCCGGGACAAGGCATTTTGGTGCCCTAGGCAAGTACAGCCAATGTCGCCCCCCCCCCCTCACTCCCCAAAAAATGGCACCCCTCCCCACACTAATTCCTCTCACCCCTGCCCCAGGTCCTGGCACTAATTTTCAGCATATTCCACATAGCTCCAGTCCATCTCCACAGCAGTCACTGCACAATGACAAATTTGCTTTTTCAAAATTGCTCACCTATGTATGACAGTGTAATATACCTAAATAACAGTCACTAAATAATCCACCGATACATGGAGCAAATCTACCAGACGAATGATTGTTACTAAAAAACTCCTAAAAAACCAAGACCCAAAACTATTACTACTTAAAGGGGTTTTGCCACCATGTAATGTTGACGTGGGAACCTCCAAAATGGGTATTTAATCACTTTTCTAAATATATGTGATTAAAAAAAGTGAAAACTCTGAGAGCTACAGCATTTCTCAATCCCCCTTGGTTACCTCAAAGCTTTCCCTAGACACGACCCAGGAGCTGACAGGCCGGGCTTGCATGAAAGACTTCTTATCTGATGACAGGCAAAATGAATGAGCTTTTAAGGCACCTTGTTGACAGTGCAGTCTGAGGCTGTCTTGCTGTATTGAGAATCCACTCTTGTACTGTTTATTATTTCACTTAAGTTTTGAGACGCTCCCTTGGATTCCTCACTCCTCACTCACCCCCTCCCTCTCTCCCCTGCAGCTTCATGACTCAGCATGATTTGTATATATCCTGCTCTTGTGCTGACAGGAGCTAGGTAAATGCCATCTTGGCAAATCCCCTTTAAGGATCAAATAATCCTGCCAGACCCTGACCAAACCCAACCCCCACATGAGACTATCAGCTGTGCAAAGGCTCTGATTACATATACCACTGCCATACAGGGACCAGATAGTGGTGAATACTAGTTGTATGTAGGCTCAGCAGAAATATAAGTGATTACACTGCAGTTACATTTAGTGACTGACAGGAGACGTCTTTTCTGATCAGCGTCGTTCACCTTCCCTTTTCTTCTCCATCCGGTTCACACCTTCCTGCTGATTGCTCCCGGCCAATACCCGTCCCCGCAGATTTGGACACAAATATCTTAGAATTCTCACATTTCCAGTAACTCCTTAATTATAGTTATACTGTATAAGTCCCCTCAGTTAGACAGGTATATAGATATGCCCTCTCAGTCAGGCAGGTATATCATAGTTGCCAACTTTTGGAAATGAAAAAGTAGGAGACATTAGTGGGCGCGCTGCGGCAAAAATTTGCATGGACACGCCCATCTTGATGGTATGCCACGCCCCTTCAAAAAGCCACACCCACTCCCCCTAATTGCATAACGGCTTTGGAAAAAGCCAGATAGATGCCCTTATAGCCAGGTAGTAGCCCCTAACCAGGAAAGTGCCCCTTACAGGCAGGTAGAGGGCCCCCCTTGTAGCCAAATAGATGCCCTCTCTGTAGCCAGGTAGAGCCAAAATTTGTAGCCAGGTAGTGCCCCCCTTTGTTTGCCAGGTAGATGCCCCCTTTGTTTGCCAGGTAGTGCCCCCATTGTTTGCCAGGTAGTGCCCTCATTGTTGCCAGGTAGATGCCCCCATTGTTTGCCAGGTAGTGCCCCCTCTTTTGGCCGGTCGTGCCCCCATTGCTTTCCAGGAGTGCCCCCTCTGTTGCCAGGTAGATGCCCCATTGTTTGCCTGGTAGTGCCCCCTCTGTAGCCAGGTAGTGCCCCCATCGTTTGCCAGGTAGTGCCCCCATTGTTAGCCAGGTAGTGCCTCCATTGTTTCCAGGTAGTGCCCCCATTGTTAGCCAGGTAGTCCCCCATTGTAGCCAGGTATTTGCCCCCATTGTAGCCGGGGTAGTACCACCCTTTAGTTAGCCAGGTATGCCCCCATTAGTAGCCAGGTTAGTGCCTCCATTGTTGCGGGGTTTAGTGCCCCATTGTAGCCAGGTAGTGCCCCCATTGTAGCCAGGTTTGTGCCCCCATTGTTAGCCAAGTAGTGCCCCCTCTTTTTGGCCGGGTTTAGTGCCCCTCTGGTTGCCAGGTATGTCCCCTTTGGGTAGCCAGGAGTACCCCCATTAGTAGCCAGGTAGTGCCCACCATTAGTATCCAGGTAGTGCCTCCATTGTTGCCAGGTAGTGCCCCCATTGTAGCCAGTAGATGCCCCCATTGTCCCCAGGTAGTGCCCCATTGTTAGCCAGGTAGTTGCCCGCATTGTTAGCCAGGTAGTGCCCCTCTGTTGCCATGTAGTGCCCCCTCTGTTGCCAGGTAGACCCCCCCTTGTATCCAGGTAGTACCCCCCTTTAGTAGCCAGGTAGTGCCCTCTCTGTTGCCAGGTATTGCCCCCATTGTAGCTAGGTAAACCCCCCATTGTAGCCAGACAGTGCCCCCCTAAAACTAATAAAAATAAAATAATAAAAACCACTTACCTGACCAGGCTCCTGCAGAGCGCCCTGCTCCTGGACATCTCCTCATCAGTGTCCAGGGAAGTGAGTGCAGCCTGCGCGTCATTCCCCTGTGACGCTGACCTGTATGTACGGCGCACAGCGGCGCCGGACATACAAGGGGAGGAGGCAGGAGGGAGCGATTCCTTCTGCCTCCTCCCTGCTTAGCGAGGTTCCGGGCGAGTGAAGCGGGCGCAGCGTCCGCTTAACCCGCCTGTGGAAACAGACCGGCGGCGCCAGAGTAGCGCACCCGCGCTACTCCGGCGCCGCGGTCATTTAAAGAGCCCCCGCCACCTGCTGGCGGCGGGAGGAATGCCAGCTCCCCTGGGAGGGCGGGGGGGATCCCAAATAGCGGGACCCCCCCGCCAAAAACGGGAGAGTTGGCATGTATGAGGTATATGTATATTGTCCCCTTAGACAGGTAGGTATATAAATATATGGGCACTCAGGCAGGTATATAGATATAGGGTCACTCTCAGGAAGGTATATAGATATAGGGTCACTCTCAGGCAGGTATATAGACATAGTGTCACTCTCAGGTAAGTATATAGATATAGGGGCACTCAGGCAGGTTATATAGATATAGGGTCCACTCTCAGGCAGGTATATTGATATAGGGGCTCTCAGGCAGGTATATGGGAAACTAGGCAGGTTAAAATAAACTATAGGGGCTCAGGAAGGTATATAGGGGCACACAGACGGTTTTATAGCTAAATGGCTCAGGCAGGTATATACCTAGGGGCCCACAGGCAGGCTTCTGGGGGATCAGGCAGGGGTATAGGGGTCAGGCAGGGTATAGGGGGTCAAGCAGGCATATAGGGCTCAGCAGGGGTATAGGGGCTCAGGCAGGATATGGGCCCCAAGGCAGGCATATTGGGGGCCCCAGGCAGGCGTATGGGGGCTTTAGGCAGGCGTATGGGGGCCACTGGCAGGCGTATAGGGGCCTCAGGCAGGCGTATGGGGCCATAGTAAGGCGTATGGGGGGCTCAGGCAGGCGTATGGGGGGACCCAGGCAGGCATATGGGACCACAGGCAGGCGTATGGGGGCTCAGGCAGGCGTATAGGGGCCACAGGCAGGCGTATCGGGGCTCAGGCAGGCGTAATGGGGCCCAGGCAGGCGTATGGGGACTCAGGCAGGCGTATGGGGGCTCAGGCAGGCGTATGGGGGCCACAGGCAGGCGTATGGGGCCACAGGCAGGCGTATGGCGGGTCAGGACGGCGTATGGGGCTCAGGCAGGCGTATAGGGGCCACAGGCAGGCGGATGGGGGCTCAGGCTTGCGTATGGGGCCACAGGCAGGTGTATGGGGGCTCAGGCAGCCGTATGGGGCCACAGGCAGGCGTATAGGGGCCACAGGCAGGCGTATGGGGGCTCAGGCACGCGTATGGGGTCACATGCAGGCATATGGGGGCCACAGGCAGGCGTATTGGGGACACAGGCAGGAGTATGGTGCCCCAGGAAGGGGTAAAGGGGCCACAGGAAGGCGTATGGGTGCTCAGGCAGGCGTATTGGGCCACCAGGGCAGGCGTTTTGGGGGCTCAGGCAGGCGTATGGGGCCACAGGCAGACGTATAGGGGCCACAGGCAGGCGTATGGGGGCTCAGGCAGGCGTATGGGGGTCACAGGAAGGCGTATGGGGCCACAGGCAGGCGTATGAGGGCCGCAGGCAGGCGTATGGGGGCTCAGGCAGGTGTATGGGGCCACAGGCAGGCGTATGGGGGCTCAGGCAGGCGTATAGGGGCCACAGGCAGGTGTAAAGGGGCCACAGGCAAGCGTATAGGGGGCCACAGGCAGGCGTATAGGGGCCACTGGCAGGCGTATGGGGCCACAGGCAGGCATATAGGGCCACAGGCAGGCGTATGGGGGCTCAGGCAGGTGTATAGGGGCCACAGGCAGGCATATAGGGGGCCACAGGCATGCGTATGGGGGCTCAGGCAGGCGTATAGGGGCCACAGGCAGGCGTATGGGGCCACAGGCAGGCATATGGGGCCACAGGCAGGCATATAGGGGGCCACAGGCAGGCGTATTGGGACTCAGGCAGGCATATAGGGGCCACAGGCAGCTCTTCGGGTCAACGGCCTATGACGACTGCGCCCGAGGAGAGGCAGCGTCGCAATGACATCATCACTTCATCGCGACGCTGCCAGCTGAGCCGCACGGAGCCGCGGCGGGTCCTCAGCGCTATGAGGACCCGGCGGCCTCGCTGTGTCGGCCCAGCGGCTTACTGGAGAATCGCTGGATCCTCCGGTGAGCGGGTCCGACATTGTCTGCGGGGCAGGGAGTGCTCGCTCTCTGCTCTGCAGAAGCGCTCGAAGAGACCGCCGGCGCTTCAGGCCCACGGCAGCGGCCTGGAGCCCGGAGAGGTTCGGGGCCCTGCCTGCGCCCCTAAGTGACAGGCAGAGGTAGGCGCCCTAGGCGATCGCCTACCTCTGCCTACCCGTCGTCCCGGCCCTGGCCTTGAGGCATGTGAAATTTGAAATGAGCATGTGAAATAAGCTTTTTTCAATACAACCATTACTTTTGGTGTCTTCTACAGTGACCTGACCACCAAACCTGCAAAAATGCTCTTACTGACCATCAGAATAAAAATCTCTGGAAGAAATGATTATTTCAAACACGAGTTTTCTGAATAGGACATTGAGTACCGCTGTCTTTTAAAGCAGCATGACCCTAATACCAGACAAATGCCATTATGCACACTCCCAATAAAATTTGTATGAAGAAATGAAGACAGCTGACGGAGAGGTCCAGATGATGCAGCAACACTGACAGTCGGGCCGAAGCAGAGAGCGCATGCCGGAAGTGTGAGATAAGTCCTCGAGCCTTCCTCAGAAGACAGTCAAGACCTGGGTAGCGCTTGAGAAATTTCTGCCTATACAAGCTTGCCCCTCCATATAAAATTCGAAACAGTCTGAGGTACCACCATTAAATCCTTATGCCTAAGAATCAATGGAATAGTTTGCAAAGGATGTTGTCACATTAACTCGTCGTGAAAAGGGCTCAAGGAGTTCAGGTTCCTTCCCAGGAGTGTGGACGAAGAAGGCGTCACTTGGAAACGCTGGTTGACGCTCCAGTTCCACCCAGGTGCCCTTTTCCTGGCTTTCTTTTTCACGTTCTACTGAACGTGCTGGAGGAAATTGTCTCTGTTCTTGGGGTGGCGAATGTGCTCCACACACACATTGATTCTTGCCCAAGGGTTTTACCATGTATCTGCTTGTTCACAATTATACCAACAGATTGCTGTTTCCCATTGTAGATCCTGGCAGTATTGCCATGATAGCATTTAGGTGGCATACCGTTTTCTATGGTGCCCATACCCTTAATGTGCATAATGTCGCCCTTCTTGTAAATGCGCATGTATGTTGACAAAGGCCGAGGGCCACTGACCGTAGTACTGCCCTATTTTGCACCCCTGGCACTCTTTTCACATTAGTCTGACTCCAAAACCAGCAGAAATGCCCTAATGGACACAGAGAGTAAAATTAGCAGGAAGAAATGAGTATTTGAAACAAGATTTTTTTTAATAGAACCTTGAATATTGCAGTCTTTTCCAGCTGCTTTACCCCAAAAGCAGCAAAAATTACCTTTTTTTAACACATTTTATTGCTTTTCTCATTATTTATAACAATACAACTCCAACATGGTAGAGATCAGAACATAAGTATACATTTCAGGCCAGTGCCCGAACAATTGAAGAATCATGTACAGAGTCTAACAAACATATACAGAGACAAAATCAACCTACATAGACAATAAACAAACAAAACCGCTGTGCGTGCATCCTCTTTCAGCAGAAAAATTTGTGACACGTCAAAGCCAAGTGAAAATACCCTCAGACTAGACCGGTCTAATGGATTTTGCCTATTGTGGTTGCATTCCTAGATCTGAAGCATCCCCAATGTACCGCCAATCCCTTTCCTACAGTACCATCCTGTGTACTGGAAGGTTTGCATCAGGGCCCTGATTTCCCTTTCGGAATAGTGAAATTCAATAAAGGTTCTCCAGCGACTGAAAAAAACAGGGGTACGTGTCTCCTTGTGTCTCTCGGTCTCGAGCTTATCAGCAACTAAATAAACTTACAGCTGTTTCATGACCCCAGTGGGAGACGACAAGATGGGTTTAATCCAGTGTTGAAGTAAGCAGCGTTTCGCAGCAAGCAGAGCTATGTGCACTATTCCTGGGTATTCCGGCGTGTCCTCATTCCACTTTGAAAAATCGCCCATGTCTCCCTTCGGAGGTCCGGGAGAGTGAAAGATCAGAAGGTCATATTGCTTTTGCAGCTTGACCCAAAAGTGCACCTTTATATACCTAACAATGCTGTTCCAGTATTCCTGTGAAAAAACTACACTCCCATAAGCCATACCAAAGATCAGTTTTGTGTGTTCCACACTTGGGGCAGTGCTGTAGCCTGTCAGGGAATTCCGGGGAGACAGGGAGGTTAAAGGCGTAGATAGCACCCTTTAAGAATAACTTCTGAAATCTATAATTTCATGCCCAGTTCTAAAATTTCACTCTTAGCAACATTTATTTTGTATCCCGAAAGGTTGCGAACAGGTGTAAGGTTTCTAAGACTCTGGGGAGCTGGGACAGGGGGTTGGACATGAATAGAATCAGATCATCCGTGAAAAGTGCAGTCTTAATTTCCTTACCTCTAAGCCTGATTCCCGTAAATAGATCAGAATCTTCTAAGAATTTGGCTAAAGGTTCTAGGGTTATATTAAAAAGGAGGGGAGACAGCGGACACCCCTATCTGGTCCCTTTCTGGAGTAAGAACTTGGAGGAGAGGAAACCTGGTGTGTGAATTTGGGCAGTGGGACTATTATAGATGGCTGAAAGATATGTTCTAAAGGCGCCTGTGAATCCCATAGTCCCAGAAGAGTCCAGAGCCATTCCCAGCGCACGTTGTCAAAGGCCTTTCCTGCATCTAAGGCCACCAGAACAGGCTGTTCTCCTGACACTGGCCTGTGATGGACCTGCTCCAAGGCTGCCAAGACCTTCCTAATGTTACCCACCGCAGACCGCTCCCTGATAAACCCTTCTGTGCAGAGCCAATTAGTTGTAGCATACAACCCGCCAGGCTGTCCGCCAGGATTTTGGATAAAATTTTCTGATCTATATCAATAAGCGAGATAGGTATGTAGGAGGCGGGCAACAGTAGGTCCTTGCCTTTCTTGTGGAGGACTTTGATATAGGCATTTTTAGATTCTGGACATAAAGACCCTGAATGGAGGACCGAGTTATAATAGTTTGCGAGAATCGGGGCAATTTGGTCAGTTAAGATTTTATATAGTTCCCCAGAAAAACCGTCGCGGCCCAGTTCTTTCCCTGCTTTTAGATGACTGCCTTGACTTCTAGACCAGAGATGTCTTCGTTTAGCATGTCCCTCTGTAGATTAGACAATTGGGGGAGCTGTACTTTAGATAAGAAGTCCTGGCAATCAGATGTGGAGGATTGGCCGTCTGAGGAGTAGAGTAATGTATAGAATTGTCTAAAGGTGTCATTTACACGCTCCGGGTCAAAAATTATGGAACCATCAGTTGCTCAGATGGCTGAAACGTGTGTGGGTTTGTGAGAACCTTTCAAGATTCTAGATTGGAGTTTCCCTGACTTGTTCCCATATCTGAAAAGAGTAGAGTGCATGTGGGATCTATGTAGTTCTTCCCTACAGTCCGCCCATAGATCAAACTCGCGTTTGGCCTTCTCCCTCTCCACTCTATGCGTATATGACCCCTCTCATAAAAACTTTTTAAGTTTCCCTAACAGTTGCAGAAGCTGTGAAATAGGAGCTCTTGAGATTATTCCTATATGAGGAGGTATAGGCCATAACCCTGCTTCTTAGTACCACCTTTGCTGCCACCCAATAAAGCGCCAGATCATTTAGGTGAGCTTCATTGTCCTTGGCGAACACCATCCACCAGTCTCTGACCATGTCTGCAAAACTGTCTGTTTTCGCTAGATACGCTGGGAACTTCCAAATAAAATCCGTGCCCTTCGGGAACACGAAATTGGAACAAGAAATTGGGGCATGGTCAGAAATGACCATGTTCATGATCTGTGCATGTCCTTCTCTATGTACAAGGCTTTCTGAAGCTAACAGATAATCTAACCTGGAACACGATTGATGGACAGGGGAGAAGGAAGTAAAGTCTCTCTCGTCCGGATTATTTTCTCTCCAACAGTTATGGAGGCTGGTAGTATCTGCCAGCTGCTGCAAAAACCCCTTCCCAGTCAGTTAGGTGACCCTCCCCCTCTGAATGGTTAAAAGTCATCCCTTTCTGTCCAAGAGAGGGTCCATAACCCCGTTCATATCACCCCCTATGATCTGCTGCTGGACCGGATCTGTCACGGTTCGCAGTAGTGGATCCACTGGACCACAGCAAGCGATGGTGTTAGCCACGCCAGGGAGCGGAATCTAAGTAGGTCCCGGTTTTCACCAGAGCCCGCCGCACAGCGGGATGGACTTGCTGCAGCGGGAGTCTACTAGGTCGCTACCCCTGAAGTGACTTGCTTGCGGTGGCAACCGAGGTATAGCGTGGTACAGAATCATCAGGCAGGCTCGTGGTCGGGGACAAGCAATAAGGTCAGGACAGGCAGCAATGGTTGGTGGTCGAGGGACGGAGGCAAGAAGGTACGGTACACGGTAATCAGAACGAGACTCAAGGAACGCATTCTCAGTAGGCAGTAAGGCACTAAAGATCTTGGAGGGTAACCAGGCGGAGGCAGGCTTAAATAGCTGGCCCTTTAAATTTAACACTGCTGTCGCAGGCGCGCCCTAGGGAGCGGGGCAGCGCGTGCCGCGGGACAGAGACTGCAGCAGGAGCACGGCCGGGTAAGTGTGCAGGGGGACAGGCAGGAGAACGAGCGCACCCGCAACCCGACATGCGGGTGTGGCATTCTTATCAGTACCCCCCCCTTTGGCCTCTCCCTTTTTCTGGCCTGAAGGAATTTCCGGATTACATTATGCTCCAGAATATTGTCCTCTGGCTCCCAGGACCTCTCTTCCGGCCTGAACCCCTTCCAGTCGATGAGGAAATGACGTTCTAATCGCTCTTCATGGCCAAGATTCAGGACCACCGACTTTAAGAGGGAGACGTGGAAGGGACGCACATTGTGGAGGGAAGCCGAAGCTTGTAGGCCACTGGGTTGATGCGCTTGAGAACCTCGAATGGTCCCAGGAACCGGGGTCCCAGTTTATAGCTGGGGATCTTAAGGCGAATGTACTTCGCTGGGTTTAACCACACCTTGTCTCGGGGAGAGGGGGACTGGGGAAGGTCTTCTCCGTTTGTCTGCTTGCCTCTTCATGCGGGCAGAAGCCTGTTGCAGAGACAGGTGTGTCTGATCCCAGATGGCCATTAGGTCGCGGACCAGATCCTCCACGGCCGGCACTTCAGAGGGAACCGAAATGGGCAGAGGTGGGCGCGGAAGTTGTCCGTAGACAATGAAGAAGGGGGCGGACCCAGCAGACTCCGAGTCTAAAGAATCATACGAGAATTCTGCCCAGAGTAACAGGTTAGCCCAGTTGTCTTGACGTGCCGAAACAAAATGGCGTAGGTAATTGCCCAGGACCTTATTAACCCTCTCCACTTGTCCACTGATCTGTGGATGGTATGCTGAGGAGAAGTCCAACTTAACCTGTAGCTGGGCACAAAGGGAGCGCAAGAACTTGGACACGAATTGGACTCCACGGTCCGAGACAATATGCAGAGGAAGTCCCTGCAACCGGAAAATGTGCTGGAAGAACTGGCTGGCACGATGAGGAGCAGAAGGGAGAACTGGCAGAGGAACGAAATGGGCCATTTTTGAGAACCGATCGGTAACTACCCACATCACGGTATTACCGGAGGAAGGAGGGAGATCCGTGATAAAATCCATAGCCACATGAGTCCAAGGGCAGTTGGGAACTGGTAGTGGTCTGAAGCAAACCAGCCGGCTTGTACGAGGAGACATGTTCTGGGCACAGAAATGCAAGATCCACGAATGCAAACGAACATCTTTAGCGAGGTCAGGCCACCAACAGAAGCGAGAAATCAGGGAGCAAGACTTTTGTACCCCTGGATGTCCAGCCATTCGAGAGCAATGTCCCCAATTAAGTATCTTCCTCCGAAGAGCTAGTCATGCCCAGAGGGATTTGTCGAAGATCAACCGGTGCAGCAGAAATTAGCCGTTCAGGAGGGATGATGTACTGAGGTGCCGGTTCATCCCCTATCACGTCTGAAGCATGGGAGAGAGCATCCGCCTTGACATTTTTTTCGGCCGGGCGAAAATTAATGAGAAAGTCAAATCGGGAAAAGAAAAGCGACCAGCGGGCCTGCTGGGGATTTAGCTGTTTGGCCGTCTGCAGATAATGGAGGTTTTTGTGGTCGGTGTACAAGGTGACCGAGTGATGAGCTCCTTTGAGGAGAAAGTGCCATTCTTCCAAGACTAGTTTGATGGAGAGCATTTCCCGGTCCCCAATGGAATAATTCCTCTCCGCCACGGAAAATGTTCTAGAGAAGAAGCCACAACGGCTGGTCTTGCCAGTGGGCCCATTATGGTGAGCACGGCTCCAGCCCCACAGAGGAGGCAAATCAACCTCCAAGTAGAAAGGTCTCTTCCGTAATCGGCCAAAAGCAGGGTGCGGAAGCAAATGCAGATTTAGTTTTACAAAAGCCTCTAACCGCTGGTGCCAAAGCTTTGGTAGCATTCATTCTGGTGAAGCCAGGATTGGTACACCATGAGGAGAAGTTGGGGCCACGAACTGCAATATTCAGTTGGCGAAGCCGCAAGAAATATCTGCAATGCACGGAGGCCCACCGGACAAGGCCATTGCTGAATGGCAGACTATTTAGTGGGATCATCTTGTAAACCTTTGTCTGAGATATGAAGCCGAGAAAAGGAAGACTGGTGTAGTGATAGACACTAAATCCCAACTTGCGTAAAGATTGTTAGGCGCGAAACGCCCGAGAACCTGTCACACATCGGCCTGGTATGGGACCTCTCCAGTCAGGTGAAAAGACAGGATTCGTCCGGGTAGGCAACCCACAGGTTGTATAAGATATCACTGGAAAACACTCATTGACAAACACCTGGAAGACTGTGGAGCATTACAAAGCCCGAAAGGCATCACCAGGTACTCGACGTGGCCATCTTGAGTGTTGAAGGCCGTCTTCCACTTGTCTCCTTCTCGGACCCGAATGAGATTGTAAGCACCGCGTAGGTCCAGTTTAAAAGATCTTGGTTCCAAGGAGACGATCAAATAGCTCGGTGATCAACGGCAAGGGATACCGGTTCTTCACGGTGATCTTATTGTAATTGATACAGGGACAGAGAGAGCCATCTTTCTTTGCAATGAAGAAGAACCCGGCCCTGGCAGGTGAGGAGGACTTACAAATGAAACCCTTCTGAAGATTCTCCTGGATGTAAGCAGCCATGGCTTGAGTCCTCTGTACTGACATGGATTACCCTCGCCCCAGGGAGGAGATGTGCCATGTAGGCAGGTCAATGGGCGTTATAGGGACCCGATGAGTAGTAGGGTAACTGCTTGCTTCTCTGAGAACACGTCTGCAAATTCTTTGGTAGGGTGCGGGAGACCCCCATCGATTTAGACGTTACTAGAGGAGAAGCGGGAGGCACCGTTCGAGGGTGCCACCAAACAGCGATAATGACAACCTTGTTCCCCAAACTGCAAGACTTCGCCCATCTTTCCATCAAGCACCCGGGGCATTTGCAGCAGCCAAGAAGGCCCAGAAGAATAGAGAGGATGACGGGTAAACACATAAAATGTAAGCTCTCCTTTATGGAGTGCCCCAACTTGAAGGGACACGGCTCGGTACGAACAGACTGGATCATGATGATTTTCTCCACTGATAGAGGAGATGGCCAGCGGTTTCTCCAGGTGAACCACCGGGAGGTTATGCTTGGACACCAAGTCCGCATCCACAAAGTTCCCAGCTGAACCAGTGTCCAGGAAAGCCAAGGCTTGAAACCGGATTCCAGGTCCAAACCCGACTAGTACGGGTATAGTCAGGCGAGGAGAGGGGTTGTTCACACCTAGGGACGCCTCTCCTATGTAGCCTAGGTGCATGCATTTCCCAGATGCGGGCATCCCCTGTGGAAGTGTTCGGGACTGGCACAGTAGAGGCACATGTTTGCCTCCCGTCATCGAGACAGCCCCTGTGAAGATAGGTGGGCACTGTCCACCTGCATTGGCTCCTCCGCGGCCATTGGGTGGACTGTTGTGGCGGCCTTGGTACCACAGGAGGCAAGAAGCGATAAGGTGCGACATGTCCCAGGCCCGACTTTGCGCTCTAGAAGAAGTTCCTCTTGCCTTTTCAGAAAACGGATGTTAATCGTGGGGGGGCCAAAGAGATAAGGTCACTCAAGGAGGATGGAAGATCCCTGGCAGAGAGGGCATCCTTGATCTGGCTGGCGAGGCCCTTCTTGAAAGTGGCACACAATGCTGCCTCGTTCCAGGTTAGTCCGGAGGCCAGAGTGCAAAACTGCACTCACGAAGGAGTTCCCTTGTTGCAAGTTCAGCAAGGCGGTTTCTGCAGAAGATGCACACGGTGTTCCTCAGATGTACTTACTATCGAACTCTCAAAGAAAGGTACCGAGATCAGCCGTGACGGGGTCGCCTCGGTCCCAAAGCGGAGTGGCCCAGGCCAGGGCTTTTGCAGAAAGAAGATTGATAACAAAGGCCACCTTAGACCTTTCCGACGGGAACTGACCGACCATGAGTTCCACGTGGAGGGAGCATTGGGTGATGAAACCCCTGCAGGCCTCATCAAATTTCGTAGGCATAGACAACCGGAGCTTGGGACCGGCGGACATTACCGGGGTCGCTGCCACGGGGGCTGCCAGAGCGGCCGGCTGCTGCTGCTGAGAGAAGAGAAGCTTCTGCATCATGGACGACAGCTGGTTAAGCTGTTGCGCCTGCTGCGCAATCTGTTTGGGCTGCTGAGCCACGATGGTGGTGATGTCAGAGACGCTGGAGGAGCACCTTGGCGGGATCCATGGCCGAATCTTACTGTCACGGATTTCTCAGTAGTGGATCCACTGACCACCGCAAGCGATGGTGTTAGCCACGCAGGTAGCGGAATCTTCTAAGTAAGGTCCTGGTTTTCACCAGAGACCGCCGCAAAGCGGAATGGACATGCTGTCTGGAGTCCTAAAAACCATGTCTCTACCCCTGACGTGACTTGCTTGTGGTGGCAGCCGAGGTATAGCGTGGTACAGAATTGTCAGGCAGGCTCATAGGGCGACATGTATGATCGGGCTTTTCGCCCGATTTCTGGTGTAAGCTGCGCCTCCCCGGCCCGAATCCCCTGTCGGACGCGGGGATGCGGTGTTTGGCGCAGCGTTCGCCACTTTCAGCTGCGCCTCACATGAAGGGGTGGGCAATAGGCGCGGTGTGGGCGCGGTGTACCGGGCGTTTCCGGGGCGGGAACCGGTGGCGCTGAAAACTCCGAAGGCATGTACGAATCGCGAGTCGGCAAAGTGCGGCGCATTGCAGCTCCGACAAGCAGGACCTAAGTTGTTCTGGTCTAAATGCTCCGCGGAGGCGAAGTGAACAAGAACGTACATGCGAGGAAACAATAATAAGATCGCAAGAGAAATCTCGGCGCTCATCTCCATGCGGCAGGAGTATGATTCAGAAAATCGCCTTTATAAAGGCGGAAACATTATCAGAAAAAGAGCTCAAACCTTAAAAATAAAAAAATAAATTTAAAAAAAATCACTTTCCAAAAATCTAGAACGGCGCAATATCAAGAATTCGGATATTGGAAATTGCCGGGAATACAAGTAATTAAAAATTTCGTGAAACCTATTCACATTGGTCGGCAAAACCAGCAAATCAGAATAGGATCGACAGTGAACCATTATAATCTAGGAGAAGTTTAGACCAATCAAAAGATCAAAGGCGGCACAGTTCAAAATACAGTAAAATACAGAAAAGAGTGATTGGCGAGATAGACGGGGGCTTGCTATTCTCGGCCCAATCAGAATAGGAGCGACAAAGACCCATTATATTCCTATGGAGAAGTTTAGGGACCAATCAAATAGGAGCGACAGGACCCATTATTTCCTATGGAGAAATATTGACCAATCAAATCAAACGCGGCCAGTTCAAAATACAGTTTTAAAATACAGGAAAGAGAGCTGATTGCGTGCTAGCGGGAGCTTGGCTATCCCATGCCAATTCAGAGGCACGCAGCTATCTCTCCCATTGTAGTCTAGGAGAGATTCGGCGCTATGCAATCCTCAGCGCTCCGCGCCGTGCGCCATGGAGTATGAGAATAAAGAAAACAATTTTTATTCATGAAAACATTATCAATAAAGCGCGAAACCTTCTCTAAAAATAAATCAAGTTAACCGAACAACGCTTTTAGTCGCCGAACCAGGCGCTACATAGGAATTGCAAAAATAGAGAATCGCTGGTAAATACATAATTCAAATTGTTTAAGCACTTCTGATTGGTCGGACATAAACTAGCCAATCAAACAGGAGCGACAGTGGTCCATTATATCCTATGAGAGTATTGACCAATCAGATAGGAGCGATGTCACGCGATCGCGGCGACTGCTCGCCCCCACTGCACGTACTTCCCCTGCCTGCAAGGGGTCCATCGCGGGCATGCGGTCACCCGCCGACCCACCACCCCGTTTCTCCAGTGCGTGCACCACGCCGGCGTCTTCTTACCTGGCTGCGCTCCTGTGCACGCTCGCACTCCTGTCCGTTCCGGCCGCCGTGCGCGAAGCCCGTCCCTAGCGCGCGCATGGTGGTGGTGGGGGCTGGTACTAGATTTTAGAAGGGCAGTGTCCCTTAATTGGCCCTATTGCCGGAGCGCTGGTCTATATAAGGTATACACCCCCAGCACTCGCTGCCAATTGTTGGTGTGCTTTTCAGTGAGTTTGGAGAGTGTTTAGAGTCCCGTATTGATTACCGGTACCGGTCTGTTCCGCTACGTTTCCTGACCTTGCCTGTTTACCGCGTGCCCTGACCGTCTGCCTGTGTCTGACCACGAACCTCTGCCGCCTGTCCTGACCTCCTGCCTGTCCCCACCTCCTGCCTGTCCCCGACTATGCCTTTGGATTACGATTTTGTACCACGCAGTACCCTGGCCGCCACCACAAGTAAGTCACGTCACGGGTAGCGACCTGGTAGCCTCACGCCGCAGCAATTTCCATCCCGCTTCGGCGGCGCTGGTGAAATCCCGGGGGGCACTTAGATTCCGCCCCGGCGTGGCTTAACTAATCATCGCTTTGCGGTGTTCCACGAATCCACCGAACCTACCCTTTTTTCTTACAGTACAATTTGGCCATGGATTCCGCCAGGGTACCTCTGCCAGAACTCCGGGACATTACGACGGCCGTCGCCCAGCACCAGTCGCTCCTGCAGCCATGGCGCTACCTGCTCCTGCACCGGGACCTTCTCTCACTGCCGCTCCCAACTCTCGCTATGATGAAGACCCCAAGAATGCAGAGGCTTCATCAGTCAATGCTCCCTCCACAACGAGATGTTGGTACATCAATTCCCTACTGACGGGCTAAAGTGGCCTTCATTGATTTAGCCTCTTAACAGCGAAGCTCTGCCTAGGGCCACCCCGCTATGGGACGAGAGCAGTCGCTGATGGCAAATCTACAAGCCTTCCTCCAGGGGTTTCCGTACTGTCTTCGAGGAACCTGGTCGCAACCTCCTCCGCTGACTGCAGCTCTGCTTTGTCTCCGTCAGGGTTGACCCTCTATGGTAGGGCAGTACTACTCGTTGCAGTATCGCACTCTAGCCTCTGAACTGGACCTGGAAAAATGAGGCTTTGGTGGCGACCTTCTGCAAGGCCTCTCGGGACGCCGAATAAAGATGAAGCCTCGCGGGTCGGGATCCTGCCATCCTCTCTGGACGAATTGATCGGCTGGCCACCCGGAACGGCATTCGCTTTGCGGAGAGACAACAGAGCTCCGCCTCCAACTTTGAGCCTACTCGACCACGCCGGCTACCTCGCTTACTCCTGTCTTTCAATGCCTCCACTTCCTCCACCAACGGTTCATGAGGAGAACCCATGCAGGTTGAAAGGCTCACTTGACCCACGGAGGAACGCCCACCAGCGTCGTCTGAGGCAGTTATGTTTCTATTGTGGCCGTTCCCGGCCACTTCATGGGGACTGTCCGGGCACCCCGGAAACTCACGCACCTAGGGCTTCGCAGGAGAGGCATCCCTATTCAGTGCGGCCTCTCCCCGTCTGACCATTTATCCTGTACTTTGTGGAATTTCGCCGGACGAGCACCTTTAGGCCCACCGCTTCCTGGACTCGGGTCCGCTGGTAACTTTTTATCAGCCATACTATATTGGGACATTCTTGGTAGCGCTGGTGTCCAGTTCCGGCTCTCCGGTGACCCCTCTGAGAAACCCATGTTTTCGTCTCCATCGGTCAGTGGCGAATGCCTCAATATGCCATTCCGGTTTCCTGTAACTGCAGCCCCTCACCTTGCAGATAGGCGCGCTACACCAGGAAACTGTGAAACTTCTCGTGCTGCCTTCGTTCCTCTTCTGAGATCCTCTGGGCCTTCCCTGGTTACAAGAGCACGCATCCAGACCCTAGACTGGAACACAGACGAGATTCTTCGTTGGGGCCCGGCATGGTCACTCACGATGACTTCTGGCACTACCGCCCTGCTCAAACAGTCTGCTCTGCAAGGCCTACGAAGTCAACTGCCAGGTCGTGCCTGCTCCTTACCCAGGACTTTGCCGACGTCTGTTTCTGAAAGACAAAGCCGAAAACTCTGCCCCCTGCACCGGGCCGTCGAATGCCCTATTTGACCTGCAACCCGGTACTACACTTACTCCTCCCCGAGTGGGCATATTACCCTCTTTCATTCCCGGAGACAAATGCGATGTCTGAGTATATCAAGAAATCTCCGCAAAGGTTTATACCACAACGAAGTCGTCCTCGCCTGCGTGGAGCCGGAATTCTTCTTTGTCGAAAAGAAAGTATAACCCGTCCGGCCCCTGTATCGATTATCGTGGCCTCAATAAAATAACCATAAAGAATCGATACCGCCTGCCATTGATCATCCAGAGCTATTTGGGACTCGCCTAAGTGGCGCAAATTTTTTTTCTAAATTGATCATCGCGGTGCTTACAACCTGATTCGTATCCGGAAGCGACGAATGGAAAACAGCTTTAACACCCGTGATTGCCACTTCGAATATCTCATCATGCCATTTGGTCTCTGCAACGCTCCGTCCTGTGTTCCAAAACTTCGTCAATGAGATCTTTCCGCGACCTTATATACGTCTTGCGTCAATAGTCATTTGGACGACATTCTAATCTTTTTTCTCCAGACCTAAGAACTCACCGCCACCACGTTCCGCCAGGTGCTCAGACGTCTCCGTAACCACCCAACTTTATGCCAAGCTGGAGAAGTGCCTTTCGAGCCGCACCTCCTGCCCTTCTAGGGTACATTCGTATCGATCAAGGTCTCAGATGTACCCCATCCAAGATCTCAGCGTCCTGCAGTGGCCCGACTGGTGGGCCTCCGGGCCATCCAGCCTTTTTTAAGGTTTTGCACAATTATTACAGGTCAATTTATCCCGCAGCTTCACCTCTCTGGGGCTCCAATGGTAGCCCCCACCAAGAAGGGTGCCAACCCCAAATCATGGTCTCCCAAAGCCCAGGAAGCTTTTAAGCGTCTAAAAGCTGCATTCGCTTCTGCTCCTGTTCTCTCTCGTCCGGACCCACAGCGCCCTTTTTTTCTCAGAGGTCGATGCCTCCTCAGTTGGTGCCGGCGCTGTTCTTCTTCAGAAGTCCTCCTCTGAGAGATTGCGGACGTGTGGATTCGTCTCCAAAACCTTCACTCCTGCCGAACGTAATTACACTTTCGGTGATCGGGAACTACTGGCTATAAAGTTAGCCTTAGAAGAATGGCGTCACTTTCTGAGGGGGGCATCCGCCCATCCCATAGAGATCTTTCACTGACCACGAAGAATCTTCTATACTCTCCAAGCTGCTCAGCGATTGAATCCTCGTCCAAGCCGGTGGTCCCTCTTCTTTCGCCCCGTTTTAACTTCCTCCTACCCGAAAAAAAAACGATCAGGGCGGATGCTCCTCTCTAGATTCTCGGACCACACGGTGTGCTTGGAGCCACCCTGCAGCACAATATCCCTCTTGAATGCTTCTCCTGGCAGCTCCCAGTGGACCTTCTACACTTACCTCCGGGAAAGACCTACGTCCGTCCTGCTTTGTCAGGCGCTCAGGTTTCTTAATGGGGACATTCCTCTCGTACAGCAGGTACATCCTGGGGTTCACAAATCCCTACAACTGATCTCTCGATACTAATGGTGGCCCACGCTCACTCAGGACGTTTAGAGAGGGGCTGTTGGTCGAGGGTGGGGCCTGTCCTCCTGTCCTGGTGAACAAAGTTCCTCGGGGGCGGCTCAGACCCGCGGGTCTGCTTCAGCCTCCACCCGTGCCAGAGAAACCATGGTCCCAATTGCTATGGATTTTGTTACTGACCTACCCGGCCCTCATCCCGGAAACAAAACGGTCATCGGGTGTGGTTGGACAGCTTTTCTAAAATGGCACACCTTTGTTCCCCAGCCCGGGTTACCCTTCCTCGGGCACCCAGCTGGCCCAACTCTTCTTCCACCACATCTTTCGTACATGGCTCCCCTTTGCATTTCAAATCTCTGATAGGGGAGTCCCAGTTTGTTATCTTAAATTCTGCGCGCTCTGTGTGCTCATTTACGCATTCAACTGACTTCTCATTCTGCATACCACCCTCAAACCAACGGCAGGTGGATAGGGTCACCAAGTTCTTAGGCACTTATCAGCGACATTTTTGTGTCTGCCCGTCAGGATAACTGGTTCTGCATCCCCCCTGTGCGGAATTCTCCTAAAATTCCCTAGACTTCAGAGTCCAGCTAGAGCCGCTCCCTTTTTTATTGTGTTTGGGTTACATCCCCGCCCGCCTCTCCCCCCTAGCCACCTCGTGTCACATTCTGCCGTGGATGCCCAAGTACGGACATCAAGACACTCTGGCAAGTCACTCTTCAGGACCTTCTTCGGCCTCCACTCGCACTAAAGTTCAGCCGATAGGTAAAACCGGAGACCTCCCTCCCCGTATTTAAACCGGGTGACTAGGGTTTTGGCTATCGCTAAGTACATCCGCTTTAAGATGCCCACTTACAAGTTGGCCCTAAATAGTTGGTCCCTATTGGGGGTAAGTACTTCGTCAACTTAACCCGGCCGTCTCCTACAAGCTCCGCTTGCCTCCTACTCCTGCGTGTCCCTAACTGCCTTCCTTGTCTCGCTCCTCAAGCCAGTGGTACTGAATCTCCCGGGGACTGTCTCGCCTTCTCCTGTGGCCAACTCAGTAAACATCTTTGAGTCAAGAGGTGCGGGCGCAGAAGATCAGTGAGGGGGAATCGTTTCTTTCCTTATTGACTGGAAGGGGTTCGGCCGCAGAGGAGCGTTGTGGAAACCTGAGTGCCAACCTTCTCCAAATCTCCTCGCTAGGGTTACAAAAAAAAGAGGGGGAGATCTATAGGGGGGGGGGGTACTGTCAAACGGCGGTCGCAGGCGCGCGCCCCCAGCGGCGTTCCCCTGCTGCAGGGTCCGCGCGGCATGGCTGTTCACCCGCGACCCACCCCATTCCTCCAGTCCCCCCACCTGGCTCTCTACCTGGCCGCGCTCCTGGCACTGCCGCTACCTTGTCCGCCCGCCTGCCGTGCGCAGTTGCCGCCCCCTATCGCGCCGCCGACGGCTGTCCTAGATTTAAAGGGCCAGTGTCCCGGTAATTGGCCTATTGCCCCGGGGGTTGCCAGGTCCTATATAAGGTATAAACGCCCCCCAGCACTCACTGCAGATTATTGGTGGTGGCGTTTCAGTGAGTTTTAGAGAGAGTTTAGAGTCTGTATTGATTTACCCATGTACCAGTCTGTTCCGCAACTTTTCTGACCTTGCCTTTTGCCTCCTGCTCTGGCGTCTGCCTGTCTCTGAACACGAACCTCTGCGCTGTCTGACTCCTCACTGTCCCGACTACGCCTTTGATTACGATTTTGTACCATGCAGAACCCCGGCCGCCACCGCAAGCAAGTCCACGTCCAGGGGTAGCGAGCTGGTAGCCTCGACCCGCAGCAAGTCCCATACCCGCTTTGCGACGGGACTCAGGTGAAAAACCGGGGGCTACTCAGACTTCCACTCCTCTGGCGTGCTAACTAACATCCGCTTTCTGAGGTCCATGCAAATTCCACCGAACCCTTACAAGCGACTAGGGAGACCCATTATTTCCTATGGAAAATAATTGAACAAATCATATTCAAAGCGGGACAATTCAAAATACAGTAAAAAGGCAGAAGAGCTGATTGTTGAGCTAGCGGGGGCTCGTCCAGCCTTAGCCAATCAGAGCGCGAGCTACTTTCATCATAGAGTTCTATTAAAAGAAATGCAGAGCGAGCTCGTTTTGTTGTGATTGCTAATTTAAAAGATGTTTTATTTGGACAATGGAGGCGAGCGACTCTCTTATGGGTTTTCTAATGCAAATCTGGAATAAAACTGTACATGGCCAAATCAAATGATAAGACTCCCGAAGTTGTCCCGAATGTGTATATAAAAATGAACACAATAATTTTTGGGATAAAGAAAAAAAAAATATTAATTCAATAAATTCTTGTTTTTTTTTTTTTTTTTCGGTTCCCAAACCCCTACTATTTATCCTTGGCTAACGAAAAAAAAAAAAATAATTTTCTTTAAAATTTTTTGAATTTTAAAATTTTTTTTTTTTACCCCAAAATTTTTTTGTTCATTTTAAAATAAAACATCGGGAAAAACTTTTGGGTTTTATCATTTGATTTTGGCCCTGTAAAGTTTTTTTTCCCGATTGCATTAGAAAAAACCCCTTAAAAGCTCGCTCGCTCCCCCATTGGTCCAAATAAACCCCCCTTTTTAAATTAGCCCAAACACAAACAGAGCCCCTCTTCAATTTTTTTCCCCATAGAACTTATGAGAAAGTAGTCGCGCCCTGATTGGCTAAGAGGGGACGCCCCGCAGCTAAAATCAGCTTTTTTGCCTTTTTACGTATTTTTAACTGTCCGCCTTTGAATTGATTGGTCAATATTTCACCATAGGAAATAAGGGTCCTTCGCCCCTATTCGATTGGTCAATATTTCCCCCATAGTTTGAAGGGGCCCACTGTGCTCTTTTTGTTGGTGGTTTATGCCACCAATCAGAAGAGCTTAAAAAAATTGAATTACTGTATTTCCAGAAAATTTCTCTATATTGATTTCCCTATGTGGCCCCCCCGGGGGCCGACAAAAGCTTTGTTTGGGTTTTTAACTGATTTATTTTTAGGAAGGTTTAAGCGCTTTATTGAAAATGTTTTACACTGAAAAAAAAATGATTTCTTTATCAACTCCATGCGCAGGGCGTGAGCGGCGAGATTGCTGGCCCGGCTCTCCATAGATTTTAAAAATGGGGGGAAGTAGCTCGCGCTCTGATTGGTGGGATACCCAAACCCCCGCTATCCAGCCAATCTTTTTTTTTCTGTATTTTTAATGTATTTTGAATTTTTTTCCGCATTTGTTTTTGATTGGTCCAAACTTCCCATTTTAAAAAAATGGGTCTCTGCGCCCCTTTCTGATTGTCCAAACTTTCCATAGGTATAATGGGCCCCCTGTCGCTCCTATCTGTTTGGTGGATACCCAAACCCCCCCGCTAGCTCAGCCAATCGCGTTTTCTGATTTTTATGTATTTTGACTGCCCCCACCTTTGCTTTTGATTGGTCCAAAACTTTTCAATAGGTTTTAATGGTTCACTTTCGCCCCTATTTGATTGGCTGGTTTATGCGACATGAGAATAGCTTACAGAAATTGAATTATTTATTTCCCGGAAAATTTCCAATATCCTAATTTTGTATTGCGCCGTTTAGTTTTTGGAAATAGTTTTTTTTTTTATTTTTTTCTTTTTTGGGTTTTTTTTGTAATGTTTTCGCCTTTAAAAAGGGGATTTTTGATTATACTCCGCACGGACTCTTTTTATGATTTTTCGCTTTTTCCCGCCTGTTCGCATCGAATACAGTGAGGGCAGTCCCCCACTGCGCCTAAGTCCGCACTTGGCCCCACACACTGGCGAGGCGCAGGGGAACTTTTCCCGTGTAGGAGCGCACCTCCAAGGACGGCGAATTTAGGGCGCGCCGCACTGCGCCAGTCCCCCCACTGCGCCCGACACACTGGCGGGCGCGGCGGACTTTACATGTTTGTTGACCGCGCTACCTCGGGGGGAATCATAGCGTCTGTAATGGGCCTCCAACCTGCGGGGCGGGGACTTTACTTTGATGTATGAGGCGCCCCCAGCGCCCATATAATCGGTGCCAAAATTTTGCCGGAAATCGCGGAAAGGTGCGCCCCCAGTGGGAGTTCATAAAGTGCCATGTTGGGGCAGGCAATATGTCGGACAGGGGCAAAGGGCATGGTCGAGGGACGGAGGCAAAAAGGTACGGTAACGGTAATCAGAACGGACTAAGGAAGCTTTAAGTTGGCGGTTTAAAGGATAAAGATCAGCAGGGTAACCAGAAAGAGAGGGTAAAATAGGGGGGCAACGAATAGCGAATGATCGGTGCGCCCTTTAAATTTAACACTACTGCCGCGTGCCCTAGAGAGCGGGGCCGCACGCGCGCCGCGGGACAGGTAAGTGTGCAGGGGGGCAAGCAGGGGAACGAGTGCGCCTGCGACCCGACATGCGGGTCGCGACGCGCGCTCAGCAGCGGAGCACGGATGCGCCCGTGACGAGGGTCAAAGTTATGTGAAATTAACTCGAATGTGAAGTTTTTATGTATAAGGATGATGACCCCTGCTTTGCCCCCCCACCACTGGAGACCCGAAGACATGACCAACCCATAGCATTTCAAGACGCCTGAGATCCTCTGCCTTTAGGTGGGATTCCTCTAAAAGGACAATATCCGGGTGAAGTTTCTTTAAAATGTCGGATCACCTTCATCCCTTTTTCGGAGAAAAGTGCCCTTTTGTTTATGAAATGATTGATGTAAAAAATCCTTTTAAAGAGATAAAGCTGCAGGTTGGCACGTCGTGTGTGGGTCAAAGTTGGCTCTGCCCAGAGAATATTGACTGCCATGGAGAGAACTGCAGTACCATGAGGGTGAGTAGAGGAACGCATCGCACCAGCACAAAACTAAACAAAAAATCCATTACCCCTTAAAGACTTGACGTATCCATACGTCCAGGGCGTTTGGGGGTTCACGCACCTGGGCGTATGGTAGTCCTGAGGGGCGC
>JAODAL010014952.1:0-85560 GCA_025379985.1 Phyllomedusa bahiana | reverse complement strand
AAAAAAATGAAATTAAACCCCAAAAACAATGTTACAGATCTCGGAACAAAGAGACACAGAAACAAAATATTTTATTCAAAAAGTGTTTTGTTGTGCAAAAGTAATTATTTTTTTTTTAAAACCCATATAATTACGGTATTGCCATAATAGTACTGACCCAGTTATCATACTATGTTTCCCATATGATGAATGGTCTGAATTTCAAATGTAAAAATAACACATAGTGGCAGAATTACTATTTTTCCAGTCCTCCCTGAAGGAGTTCATAAAAATGATTCAATAAGTTCCATGCACCCCAAAATGGTGCCATTAAAAAATAGGAAGAAATAAGCCCTTATGTGACTTTAACAACAGAAAAATGAAAAATATATGGCTCTTGTAATGCAATCATGAAAAAGATAAAAAAAATAATCCTTAGTTCTTAAGGGGTTATAAAATATGGAACATTACCTATAGGGAAAATTGTCTATGATACATTTACATTTTTATGTTAATTAGACATTGTTTGCTGAAGTTAACATATATAGGTACAAAGCAAAGTGATAAATATATTCTGAATAGTATAAATCAGCGACCTACATAGCATCAAAGTAACCAAAATAGTGAGGCTTAAAAAGACCAAAGTACATCCAACTCAGCCTATTATTTTTGCAGTGTTTATCTAAAGGAAGGCAAAAACCCCACGAAGTGTATGGTTCAGTTGTCAGTGTTGTAATTATAATTGTGAATTATAATTGCTAGAATTAATCCTGGAGATTTAGTTAAAACTCGGTGAAATCTTATGTATCCTGATATGTTTAATAGATGATTTTGAAATAATTTTCTGGAAACAATAATTGCCCAAATTAGGTTTTTGTTTTTAATAAATATAAGATACAATACGAATTTACAGTATGTTATTTTGTACATACTGTACTTTATTGTTTTCCTAATATATGCCCATAATGTTCTGTAGAACTACACTGAGATTGTTTTTACTCACATCACAAATGTTGCCACTAAATTAATGCACAACACCTTAAACATTAGCAAATGTAATATCTCTTTTTAAATGCCACTGGCAAAGTATGCTTTGTTTCTTGCATGTGTGCAAGAGGAATGTGAGGCATATGTTGAAGTGCTAACTATAGAAGGATCCAAAAGCCATAGGTTCCAGATTTTTATTTAATTGATGAAGATTCTTTAGCACTTTTAGCCTAGATATCTCAGGCACCTACCATATCCCATTTGAGACTGATGGTGTAGCAATATTGGAAGAGCTTTAGCTGTTAGAACCAATTCTTTGATTTCTTGATCACTATATATGATGATTCGAATGCCGGTCTCTCAAGGAGTGTATAGAATTCTGGATTTGGGATCCTATACCATTGAGTAACCCTTGCTAGCTGAAAAGTTTGAAAATAGGTTTTAACCACTGAGAAGGTGGCATATGCTATTCTATGTTCTGTGTCATATTAGATAGGGACAACATTGCATGACTTTTTTTTTTTATTCGCTTGCTTCCTAAAAAAAATGAACCAATTTTATCAATCTGTTGATTACAAAAATTCTCTACCGTTTTGCTGCTGGGGAGTTTGTATGCAGGTCTTCACCTAACTGCAAGATCACATTTATAAAAGTACTCTCAGAGGAAAAAAAGAAAAGCATCCAAGGAGGACAGCTCATACAAGCTATACATAGGGACAAAAAGCACACACAGGGTAATTTGCAGGGGGAGAATTACTTTAGTTGTATGCAATAATAGAAATAAACAGAGGCTCCTACTGAAAAGGCATCTAAACACACAGAACTCACATGCAGAATGTAATACTGAAACAAAAACACACAAGTGTAAAGTCTTAACCCTTTAACGACTGCCCGACTTTTGACGACTGCAGCAACATCTTTTGACATTGCTGCAGACATCGGGGTTTAGGGTACCCGACATCGCAGCAGCGCTGAGAACAGTGCTGTACTTCACAGTCCTGTTTCCAACACAGACTCTGCAAGCGCCAAGGAGCAGGGGAAACCTCCGCTCCCTGGTGCTTAACCCTTTGATTGCCGTGGACCAGGACCACTCAAAGGGCAGTTCCCTGCTCTGTCGGGTGAACGGGACTCCAGTGACCCGACAGAGCCCGAGGAACAGCTGCACAGTCAGCTCTGGGGACTCAGAGTAGCCCCAGGGCTGTCTGTGCAAGAAGCCAGCGATCAGGGTTCACTATGTGCTGCTCTGATCGCTGCCTGTGTCAAACTGACACAGATTATAAGGTATTAGCATATATGAATATGCTGATTCATTACTAAGTGTAAAAAAATGTAAAACAGTTATCCCTTCATGGGATTAAAAAAAAAAAAAAGGGTAGAAAAAATAAATAATAAAATAGAAATAAATATTACACACACAAAAAAAATCTACACATAATAGGTATCCACATGACCGTAATAACTTGTAGAATTAATCTAACAAGTTATTAAGTGTGAAATATGAATGGTGTAAAAAATAATTAAAAACAAAAAAAAAAAATTAAATTCTGCAATAATTAATGTAACGATTCGGTGGATCCGCTGGACCACCGCAAGCGATGGTAGCTAAGCCACGCCAGGGAACGGAGTCTAAGTAGCTCCCAGTATTCACCAGAGCCTGCCGCAAAGTGGGATGGACTTGCTGCGGCGTGAGGCTACCAGGTCGTTACCCCTGACGTGACTGGCTTGCGGTGGCGGCCGGGGTACTGCGAGGTACAGAATCGGAATCCAGAGGCATAGTCGGACAGGCAGGAGGTCAGGGCAGGCGGCAGAGGTTCATAGTCAGATACAGGCAGACGGTCAGGGCAGGCGCCAAAACAGGCAAGTCATGGAAATGTAGCGGAACGGACTGGTACACGGGTAATCAATATGGACAATAGAGACACTCTAAGCTCACTAAACGCACACCAACAAACTGGCAGCGAGTGCTGGGGGCGTAACCCTTAAATAGAACCATCGTCGGGCAATCAACCAATTAAAGGGACACTGGCCCTTTAAATCTAAACCAAGTGTCGCGCGCGCGCGCTAGGAACGGGCACGATGCCGACGGCCTGCTCGGACGGAGCGGCGTTCACCGGAGCGGGGCCAGGTAAGGAAGCAGATGCCGGGACCGCGGGCACGGGGGTGGTCGCGGGCGGCTGCGATGCCCGCACCGAGCCCCCCGCGGGGAGGGGACCGGCTGCGGGGGCAGCGGCGCCCGCGACCCCCGTGACAATTAATAAGTGAACTATTCCCTCAAAAAGTACAACTTGTCCTGAATAAAACGAGGCTAATCACTATTATATGTAATGATACTTTTTCCACATAAAAAGCGCCCATAGCCTTTAAAAGCTCTTTCTGTAACTTATTACAAATGTTTTGAGGGAGATGAATAGTTATCCATGCTATAATCATTTTAAAGTTGTGTCTATTTGATATAGCAATAGATCATAGTTAAGAGAGCCAAAAGTCTGCTAAAGCAGACATATTCAGGTACAAGTATTAAATAGATCCTACAGATCATTCAAATTGAGATTTTTTTCTTAGTGTTTGAACCACTTTTGTTGAACATGAAATATTTAGTGCTATTGACTTAGATGGGTTTATTCTGAAATTGGATATTTCTTGAAAGTGATGTAATACAGGAGAGGGCAGATAAGAAGTCATCAAGGTTTGAGGTCATTTGTAGAAAGATCATCTGCAAAAAAAGTAGTATAGAGTATTTGACTTTTTATCTAAATTCCTTACAGTCAAGACATGAAATCAGTGTTGCAATTGTAGAAATGAAAGGAAGGAGGAATAGAGATCAATCCCTACCTACTACAGCTGGTAATACTAAATTAAGATGGGTTTTGTTCTGATTTGGGAGCATGGGCATATGTACGATGCATTGATTTAGGCTATAGCTATGTCAGTAATACCAAATATCATTAATTCATATAACCAAGTCAATTATTTTCTTCATCAGCTCATAATAAGACTGAAGGATTTTTTTTTCACCGTGTGTACTGAATTCAATGTAAAATCCTTAGGGTGTTGTCCCTATCCTCCCTGTTGGTAACAGAACCTACCTGCTAAGTGTAAATCAGCCAAGAAAGGAAAGTGTTACAAATGGCAGAAAGCCTTCTGCCATTCTGCTATGTAACTGCATGAACAAATCTTAGGACTAACCTTGCAGCACGTGAGCTTGACTAGTGAGAATATTTGATTGCTATCCCTCTATAAAGATAGCTTTCACTTGGTGGCTGGAGCACTTGGCGGCTAAGAACTTAAAGGGGTTTTATCATTTCATTAAATGGTCTTCAGAATAAGGGGACAGTGAAACCAAGCAACTTTGCAATTGGATGTCATTAGCAAAGCTGTCTTGTATTCACAGTATTCCTTATTTTGTGTTTTTGTTTACACTGATATCCAGTGCTGGTCGAATCCCTCCAGATCCCTCCTCCTTGCATTTCACTAGCTGAGAGCTCATTTACATTCTGTACAGCCCCCGGTTGAATTCACAGAGCTGTGTCTCTCACTCAGAGTAAGGGACCGTCACATTTTCACTTTATACAGGCAGAAGACACAGAATTACACTGAAGGGCTTACACAATCAGGAAATAGCACAATTTGTGTCGATCCCTGCCTGACTCAGAGTTAGGGGCCGTAGAATTTTCTCTCTCCACACCCAGCAGAAACAGACTGCAACAGATTCTACAATGAGAAAACATAACAGTTTTGTCCCGGTGCCTAACTCTCCTGCATAGAAGCGAGATCTGTGCCGTACATAGAGTATCTCCAGCTGTGAGAGGAGAAGAGTTCAGTTGCTCAGTCTAGATTGAATGCAGCCTGTGGTATGTATACAGCTCTTACAAAATAAGACTAATAGGGAAAGACACAGTGACATGTAGACTCAGAGAGGGGGGGGGTCTCGGGAGCCCGCATGCACAGTGAAGGGGGGGATGATGTCACCCAGCTGGGAGGGGAAGAAACGCCCCTGCATTTCCAGTGTTGAGAAGCTGAGAGCAGTGTGAATCAGCCGAACTAAGGAAGCGATACACCCCCTTTAAAGGAGTTTTCTCATTGCAAAGATTAGCTTTCAACATGAAGTGACAGTTAAATGAAGACTCTCTAAATACATTGGCCAATAGATTTTACTTTCATCATAAGATAAGAGATATTTTATGTGCAAACAGGTTTCTTTGTTTATCTGGATCCCTGAACATAACTCTTTTATCTGATTAGAGCAGAGAGTATGGAGCAGGGAGTGATGTCACCCCATGGAGTGCTGAGCTCCAGAGCAAACTAATTATCTCTAATTAGATTACAGATAAGACATTGTTTTTAGTCCTCACAACATATGTACCTTGTGTTTACTGAAGAAATAACATCTCCTGCACTTGTTAGTGTAAGCTACTTATAGAGACACTAGGTAAGCTAGTCACTGCTATAAAACCACCCACAGCCTGTGAAGACAGAGTGAGTTTAAAACGGTTTGTGACTCGGTGAAACAGCCTAGTGAGAAAACCTGGTAAAGTCTTGTGACTAGCAGCTCATGTATTTAAACCTGTTGTGTTCTGTGCTGTTCTGGTTAAGTTTTCTCCTACAGCTTGTTTGTCCTTAGTTCTCTGTTTGCATTTGCCATGTGTCAGTTTCTCAGCCTGTTGTATTTCTGGGTTCTCTTTGGTTGAGTTTGGTGTGAGGGACAGTTTTTTAGGGACATATTTAGAGAAAGCTAGTTGTTAGGATCATGTATTGTTTACCATTTTGCCTCTGGATTCAAGTAAATGATCATTTCATCTCTATCAATGCCTTTGCCATAGACCTTTTTGCTGTCTGTCATCGAATGGGAAGTCAATAACAAATATCTAAAAAAAGAGATGCCTAAAGCAGGGTACACTAAGATTCCAATTTATCCCTAAGTAGATACAGTGTATTAAAATATAACTTTTAATAAGAGTCTGATAAAAATCCAACACAAAAACAATATTAAACAAATAAACTAAGGCTTAATAAAGAATGTACATGAAATGAATCTTACCATAATCATGCAGTCAGGAAAACATCGCTCCCAGGAATAAGCTGCGGCAGGATAATGATGAACTGAAGACAGAGAAAAGAAAAGATAAAGAGGTCCTGATATCTTCTTACTTGACTAAATTTGAGCCTAGCAGCCTACTGCGCAGGGTACCCGACCCGATAAGGGCGACCCCGTCACCAGCCTGTTCCCTGCATACACTGCATTAACTATTCTTATCCATAAACAATGTTCCATCCCGACATGTTTCTTTGCTATACCAACGCTCTTCAGGGGACTTAATAGTGGACAAATGACAGAGAAAAATAACAAACCTGACAGTAAATGTCTGGCTAATAGGGAGCAGTGTCCAAACATACAAACTTGAGTATGGCCAAAGGGCAAGAGGTAGAGTATGATCCCTCCTCTGTAGTGTTGGATTTTTATCAGACTATTATAAAAAGTTATATTTTAATACTCTGTATCTACTTGAGGCTCTAATGGTATGTCTCTAAGTTTATTTTTGATACATGCTTTATATTTCTTCCATTTGACTTTGTTCTAGGTTTCTTTGTTCATCCAAGTCAACCAGTGTTGTCATAAATTGGCATCAATGTGTTAGCAGCTTTGCATAATGTGAAGTCCAAGGCATCAAGACACTTAGGGGGGCATGTATAGAAAACTGTCTAAGTCTAAGACTTTCTTTGTTGCCCATAGTAACCAATCAGAGCTCCCCTTTCATTTTTTCAAAGCACTATATGAAATGAAAGGGGAGCACTGATTGGTTGCTATGGGCAACAAAGAAAGTTTTCGACCTAGACAATTTTTATACATGTGGCCCTTAATTTTCATGTTGTCATTCATGTATGATCTCCCAAGTGTGCTAAATTTCCTTATTTTTTATATGACCCTAAAACCTCTCCTCTTTGAATGGACTGGTGTAACTACCAAAATAGGTTGGGTAGTTTGGGTTTGTTGAATATCTGTTATTTTCTTGAAAGTAGATAGAAAAATCATCTGAGATATGTAGTTTGTATTTCTTTTTAATCAAAGGGTGACATGTCTGAAAACTGTCTTGGTCTAATACTTTTCTTGTTGCCCATAGCAACCAATCAGAGTGCCCCTTTCATTTTTTCAGAGCTATATATGAAATGAAAAGGGAACGCTGATTGGTTGCTATGGGTAAGAAGAAAAGTCTTAGACCAAGACTGTTTTCAGACATGTCCCTCAAAATCTTTTTATTGAGACTTTAATTGTATTCAACTCTTACACTCCTCTTACTTACTGCATGCATTAAATGCAGTGTTAGGGGCCTGAACACAATTATTCTCCTTATGCAGTAATAGGCACCTTCTCATTCATTTCATATATTATACTCTAAAGCAGTTTCACATCTCATTCACAGATCACTATAGTGGGAAGGCAAGGTCACCAAAAGGGACACAGAGGCTAGATTCATATTTACATATGCAGAATTCCTAGAATTATGTGTCTATATGTAATTACAATTCACCTTCCTCCTAATTAGAAATCATCTTTTTAACAGTTAAGTTCGCTTAATCCTTATACTGTATAAAGAATTGTAAACTTATTATCCAACAATAACAATTGTAGCTCATCCTTATAGATACTGTTAGCTGGGTAGATATGTGGCTTATTTATTACCCCAATGCCCGAAGATAAAGAGAGCCTGGAATCAACAATATATTTCTGCCTACAGGCCTGACTGGCCTTCAGCACCTACATACCCAACATTTACATGTGGAGTCTAAACATACACTGTTTATCTTAAGTTTAATTTTAAGCTGGGGAATTGGTCTAACAAACCATTACAGTAGTTGGTGAAACAGAATTCTATATCAAATGAACGTCTAATATTTAAATACCTGACACATTGTATACTTAAAGAGACTTATGGCGACATGTCCCAACTCAGCAACGGCAGTTTTTTGGTCTATTTTGCGGCAAAACCATTTTTGACGCCATATTCTTGTTATAAATGAACTGTCGTACACCAAAACTAGGCGCATTATACGCTGGGCAAGATGCTTTGTAATGCGCCTAAATATGGTGCACTGTGCGCCCCCGTTGCGCAATACGCCTATTGAGGCGCATTACATATGTTACGCGCCTCCGTCGGGCAATGCGCCGCGATAGGTGCATTACATATACTACCAATTATATACTATACGCCACAAGTTGCGCAATGCACCTTTTTTGATGCGATGCTCCTTTTTCAGCGCAATGCACCTTTTCAGGCACATCAAAGTATTCCTGACACCAGATTTTAAAAATTATCGGACTTTCAGGCACACTTTACACTGAATTAATGCGCCGAAAACTGGCATAGATACACCAATTTTCGGACATGTCGCTCTTAATCTTCTGCAAGTTGTGTCCATAATTTTTATGAATGTCTTAAAAAGATCCAAATCACGACCTACTACACAATATTAAGTCATTTTTTTCTGACCTATCATTCACTAAATTAACAGAGACTGAAAACTTTAACTTTGTAGAAGCAGATATTACTTTGGATTAGATTGGCTCTGCCATCCAGACTGAACATAATGTCTTTAAAGTGGCCATAATCACAGTCATCTTGTTAGCCACATTCTACAATGCCACCCTGTTTCCTCCTGCTTGTGTGGGACAGTCCCCTAGGAAGTGTGCACGCTGATGCTCCTTGATTTAAAGGGCCAACGCTCGGGCACCTGTGCACTGCTAATCAACACAGGTGCATGCCATCTATAGACTGTGTAATGTTTAATCCCATGCTGTCTACTAAAGGTGTAATGTATAATCCCACGCCGTCTACTAAAGGTGTAATGTATAATCACATGTCTTTCTATCTCTGAACCAGTTGCTTACCCACTTGCACACATTTTCCCCCAGTCCAGGCATTCTCATTTTACTTACCAACCTTTTATGTGGCACTGTATCAAATGCTTTAGAAAAATCTAGATATGTGACATCCAATGCCTCACCCCGATCCAGTCTAGCACTGACTTCGTCATAGAAGCTGATGAGATTAGTCTGACAGGACCGATCCTTTATAAACCCATGCTAGAACGGCGTTATACCTGTTGGAGAGGGCACTGTTTCTGAAAATCTAGGTAATAGCGACCACAATATAATTCATTTTAGTGTAAATTGGAAAAAAGAAACACAGACCAGGAGGGCAAAAACATTTCATTTTAAAAAGGCCATTTTCTCCTTATTAAGGGCCGCACTACAGGACATAGACTGGGATAAGCTATTATCAAATAGTGATGTAGAAGCCAATTGGGAGGGCTTTAAATCTACTTTGGGGAAATTAAAACTAAATCCAACATGGCTTTTACCTTCTGTTAAAAGGGCAATAAATAATAAAAAATGTCATTTAAAAAATATGTCAGAGGGGTCAGCATTAGCCTTTGAAAATTAAGAGATTAATAAAATCTGTAAAAAAAAGTGATAAAAGCAGCTAAAATACAAAATGAAAGGCTGGTGGTCAAGGACAGCAAGACAAACACCAAGAAATTCTTTAAACATATAAATGCCAAAAAGCCAAAGTCAGAGCATGTAGGAACCTTAAATAACAGTAATGGGGAGCTGGTCACTGGGGTTCAGGAGAAGGCAGACATACTAAATAGGTTCTTCAGTTCTGTATATACAAACGAGGAGAAAGTAGCTGATGGGGCAGGTCCAGTGCGGATGCTGGTGGTGTCAGTACTAATAGGTGCAGTGCTAGAGCTGATGGGGGAGGGCCCAGTGTTGATGTGGGTGGTGCGAGTACTGTTAATACATCATCTGATATAATTAATTGGCTGAGTGTAGAAATGGTCCAAGCTCAGTTAAATAAACTGAATGTGAACAAGGCTCCAGGCCCAGATGGCTTACACCCAAGAGTTCTTAAAGAGCTCAGCTCGGTTGTCGGTGTGCCTCTGTATATGATATTTAGAGATTCTCTGGTGACGGGTATAGTGCCAGGAGACTAGCGCAAAGCAAAGTTCCCATCTTCAAAAAATGCTCCAAATCTTGCCCAGGTAATTATAGACCAGTAAGTTTAACATCTACTGTGGGAAAAATGTTTGATGGGCTCATAAGGGACTATATACAGGAATATGTGACTGAATATAATATTCCAAGTGATTGCCAGCATGGTTTTACTAAGGACAGAAGCCTGATCGGTTTTCATGAAGAAATGAGTAGAAATCTGGATAGCGGGATGGCTGTGGATATAATGTTTTTAGACTTTGCAAAGGAGTTTCCCTCATAAGCGTTCATTTGGTAAATTAAAATCCATTGGGTTAGAAATAAAGGTGTGTAATTGGATTAAAAACTGGCTATCAGATCATATTCATAGAGTGGTCCCTGGTTATAAGTGGTGTGCCCCAGGGCTCAGTATTGGGTCCTCTTTATTCAATGTATTTATTAATGATATAGTGGAGGGGATTAATAGCACTGTTTCTATTTTTGCAAAAGACGCCAAGCTATGTAGTGTAGTACAATGTATGGAAGATGTTCATAAAGTGCAAACAGACCTGGACACACTGAGTGTTTGGGCATCCAGTTGGCAAATTAAATTCAATGTGGATAAATGTATGGTTCTGCATCTGGGGACGAAGACTCTGCAGGCATCCTGTGTACTAGGGGGACAAAAACTTGGAGAATCGCTGTGTACGATTTGGGTGTTCTTTTAGATCATAGACTACAGAACAGCATGCAGTGTCAATCAGCTGCCTCTAAGGCAAGTAAGATATTGGCGTGTATTAAAAGAGTCATGGACTCGCGGGACAAAGATGTAATGTTACTGCTGTATAAAGCATTGTTGCCGCATCATTTGGAATATGCTGTGCAGTTCTGGGCTCCAATTTACAGCATAGAAAAGACGTAATGGAGCTATAGAGAGTGTGAGGACTAGCAACCAAGCTTATAAGGGGAATGGAGCATCTAAGTTA
This sequence comes from Phyllomedusa bahiana, assembly GCA_025379985.1. Classification (NCBI taxonomy): domain Eukaryota; kingdom Metazoa; phylum Chordata; class Amphibia; order Anura; family Hylidae; genus Phyllomedusa; species Phyllomedusa bahiana. The sequence continues at coordinate 74,637 of JAODAL010014952.1, read as the reverse complement.
TCAGGAGAGGTTACAAGAATTGAACTTATTTAGTCTTGAGTAGTGTTGAGCGATTATTATCGACAAAGTTGAAATCGGCACAGTTTTTATGGTGATCGGATTTTTTAGATCATGCGATAATTTAGGTTAAAATCTGTGCATCATCTATTAAGATCGCGCCATTTTTAGCAAATCCGCTAAAAGAATAGAGCAGGGTGAGATGTGTGTGCGACGTCATGACTGGGATGTGTATGGTTGCGATTGGCTGGAAAAATCACATGACCTCGTTTTACTGAACAGCATTTCCTGTTCGCCTCATGCCCTTAGCGTCCAGAGCAGAAGGACGTGCGCTCGCTTGTTCCAAAAGCTAGCAAAATTTATAAATTCTTCCAAAAAAACCTCTACATTGCGGGAAATCCTTACAATTTAGTTAGTTTAGAGATTGGAAGTTTTTAAAGTTAGGTTGAAATTTTAAAGGGGAGCTCTACCGCTGTAAAAGTCCGGGAGGGGGGGTGGGGGGCCCCCGCGGGCGAACACAGACAAGCCTATAAAAAAAATAGGATAAAGTTCCCAAGACTTATGAGCATTGCCTGCAAAGCTTTATTATTAACATTTTTTCTATTGAAATATTTTCCCCCTGGATATTGGCAGCCTGAACTTATGGGAAAACCAAAACTTTTCTAGAAAGCGGGTCCTTTGTAGGTGCAAAACTCCATTTTTATTATCATTATACATTTCAATAGGTGTTCATTTAAATTTTTGCCCTTTCCACCTTTTTTTTTTTTTTTTTGTATATCCACCTTGCATTTAAATTTGAATCCGCAATTTTTTAGTCACCACAGGTGAATTAAAAGGGGGCCCCAAAAATATCTTGTATTAGCAAATACATAACAATATGTGTTTTTTACTTTGGCGCACTACATTTTGTTCATTGAGCGCTTGCACTTAAATCTGAATCCACAATTTTATAGTCACCACGGGTAATTAAAAGGTGCCAAAAATATCTTGTATTATACGAAAGATAACAATACGTGTTTTTTGATTTTGGCGCACTACGCTTTGTTCATTGGGGCAGCTTGCATTTAAATTAAATAAGCAATTTTATGCCCCACAGGGAATTGATGGGTGAAAAAATACCTTGTATTATCCAATACTTTTCAGATACTTTTTTTTTTGACTTTTTCGCAGGCCATCTTTGTTGATAGATCATTTGCATTTAAAATTTTAAAATACAGCAATTTGATAGTCCCACATGAAATTGAAGGTCCAAAAATACCTTGTATTATCCGTACATTTCAGTCGTGTTTTTTCACTTTGGGCAGGCCACTTTGTTGATAATTACTTTGCATTATATTTGAATCCGCAATTTTGTTTTGTTTTGGGATTTGAGAATAGCTGTGATTTCCCATTTTTTAATAAAGATTTTCCAAAACCTTCCATACCTCTCAAATTTTTATATTTTTGAACGGGACCCGAAATTCAGGGGGTAACGAGCAAAAGGGGGGGGAGGAAGGGTAGAGGACGAGAAAAGGTGCCCTCCAGTGCGGCGACAACGCATGCCAGGGGATCGTCATTGCGCCCGTCGGGCCCCTGTCATCGCGGGTCGGGGCCCCTGTGAATCTCAGTAACGAACAGCGTCGCCAAAAATCTGTCCTTCTTGGTTAATGAAACCCCCCAGCATTCTTACCTCCTTTTCCCCAGTCACGGCTAAAATGTCGTCATCACATCCCAGCACCCCTCCAACATGAAGCGCCCAAATGTCAATCGTGTACCCACCATTGGGAAAATCCTTTTTTTTTGAAGCCCCTCTTTGATGACAAAATGGGGTTTGGGGTCAGAAGGCATGTTAAAAGATCAAAAGACCAAAGAGGATGATTTTCTCTGCCTGGCCCAGTTACCGATGCCATCAAGGGGGAAAAGGAACCGTCAATCGGCAAAAACCCCGGGGGGGTCGGCAACGCCTTGCAGTCCCTCTTGCTTGTAGCCGCAGCTCCTGGTTCCGAATGTCAGGACGCCAATCCCCTGTGTTGAGATGAAATGAGACATTGGGATCCAACGGGTCTTTTCGCAGAATTTGCTTGCGAGCGCTTAAACATGGGGGAGGGGGAAGACGAGGGGAGTTCAGTACGGGTTCCGCCTCAAAAAGGGAGAGGGGGTTGCAGAAGTCCGCTGTTTGATTCCCCACCCGGTCGCGAAAACCCCCGCCCTCCTTATCCTGAAAAAAGGTCCCAGGACTCCAAGCCGGGCCTTCTTGACCAGCCTCTGTTTCACCCAGCGATGTAAAACCCGCCTATGCCGTAAACCATAAAGAACAAGAACCTTGGGTTGGTTAACCACCACCCTGTCTAGTCACATGCAGCGAATGCATGAGTTGAAATGGAGGCAACACTTTGCCAAAAAGGCCAGCCCGAGCCGGCCCCCAACCCTGTCCACCCTTTTCCCCGCCCCCCCTCCTCCACCACCCCCAAGCGTTCCTCGCTCCCATGTCTCCAGAGTCAGTCGGGTCAGCCTCCCGCTTCAGCCTCCCCCATCGCCCGATTACCACCGAACCACCAGAGACCCATCCTCCCCTTCTCCTTCCGCCAGTTTGACGCCTCATGCCGTACAGCGCCGCTAGCAGCCAGCCTTCGCTTCCAGGTTTGGGACAGAAAAACACTTAACCCAAAACCATCCCAAACCCAAAAGCCTAATGCGGCCATTGCCAGCTTTTGGCCAAAAAGTTCCCTTTTCCCGTCTGGGGACACAGATGGTTCCGCCACGCTTTCCCCTTGCCTGCCCCATTCCCAATGCCGAGCAGGCTTTTCTTTGCCAAAAACCCGTCCCCCCCGGGGCCCCCACGTGTCATCTAAAATTCAAGCGCTTTGTCTGCATCTGGGGCCGGGAAAAAATTCCATCTGACCCCACAATGGACTAGAAGCCCGGCCAAGGCCGCTTACTCGTGACAGCTCAGGGGTGACTGGGTGTTTCCCCTTGGGGTGCGGTGGCTCTCAGGCTCGGCGCACGCTCTTAAAAACGCAGGATGGTGCGGGTTCTTTCCTCCAAGGCCCTCTGGGGGCATCCGTGCCAGAAAAACCGGGGCCGTGTTGAAATTAATCTGTTTGGAGACCGTCCACACACGGGTAGGGTGTGGAGGGTGGGTCCAAGAACCTTGTGCCGGCAAGGGGGGTGTGGGGCGAAAACGGCGAAATCTGCTGGCCCCCCTTTAAAATGGGTAGGCGGGAGCACTCCTTCCCGGGCACATGTCATGAAATTTTCGTCCAGAAATTTTAAAGAGCTACCGGGTCGGACTCCCCTGTGAGGAAGGGTCGAAGTCAAGTTCGCACTTCCGCCGTTCGCCCCCGCTTCGTCCCCCCTGGCGCGTGCGCGTCACCGGCCTCCCCGTCAACCGTTCTTTGTTACATGGCAAACGGGAATTCCACCCCCCACATGTCCAGCGTTGTGGGAGCACGCAATGCCATTACCAGTACGAAGTACACATGGCCTGAAAGCAGGGGTGGGGACCTCGGGTTTTGACCCCCGAGAGTGGAGGAGGGAAAGAGCTCTGCACCACCCTTTCCCAGTTTTGAAGAAGCCCCCAAAATGGTCGTGCGGACAATCCCCTTGTCAGCAGACATTGGGTGATCTTAGTTCTGGAAATCGTTGGCACTCTGAAACAACAGGCCCGCCAGGACGGAGGGGAGATGGACACAGATGCAAACCCGGGGCCCTTTCTCTCCTCAAATCCAAAAGGGCCCGACAGTTAAAAATTTCAGGGCTTCATTAGGAGTGGTTGGGGGGTCCAGGCTAGTGCAAGGTGGCGTTACCTCAGGGGCATCATTCAGGCAAGTCAGGGCTGTGTTGAAGCTGTCCAAGGCGCGGAGGAGGGGGGGGAGGAGGAGGATTTAGACACCGATGTTACCGACCCCCCTCCTTAAAAAGGGGTTGGGACAAATTTGAGGGGGAGGAGGAAAATGAGGAAGATCATTTTTTCAGTCCCCTCGACCCCCAAGGGTTGGGAAATCAAGGCCCATCTCTCACATGGTCTTGGAGCTTTTTTCCTCCAACATGATCCCGCATTAAGGCCATCAAAAAGAACAACATTACTGGTGGCCACCCTCCTGGACCCCGGTGCAAAACAAAACTCAGCACTTTTCCCTTCCCCCCACCCAAAAAAGAGTAAAATGGAGGGAAAAGGGGGACCATGCTGATTGATTTAACTGGAGACATCTGGGTTTTCGTTGCTTTACGTTCCCCAAATGTCCTGGGAACAAAATCAGCGATTTACAGCAGAAAAGGGGCCAAGTAGGGTAGCGGCGCACAGGGAAGGGGGCGAAGCCTAAGGGGACCTCGGGAATCTTTGTTTACCCCCTCACCAACCATGCATGCAGGGGACACATCCAACACACGAGACCACTTAAGATCATGGTGCACGACATCTCGGCCAACCCGATGTTTTTGTATGGTTCCCGGGCCCAAAAGACTTTTGGGTATCCAAAATGGGGAATGCCCGAGGGCTGTCACGCAAAAGAGGTGTTGTCCTGCCCCAACCAGCACATACTGGGCGGACCTTCGCCAGCTTAGGGTCATTACGACAAACGCATCCGGGTTTCCCCGATAAATTTTGGGTTGTTTGACTTTCTCAAAAATGAATAGGCATGGTCTCTGATAGTGTGGCCCAATTGCCCGGGTTTCCGAAGTTTTTCCGGGGCTACTTCACATTCCTCTTCAAACGAAAAGGCCTCTTGAAAAATTTTTTTTAAAATGATCATTCTTACTGCAAATTTTTTTCTCTTTTTTCCCAAAATTCTTTTGCTGGTTTTGCTGTGGGAGCTGTAAAAACGCAAGGTTTCTGACAACACCCTTTTTATTCTCACTTTATCTTTTGAATTTTCGCATTGTCAATGGTTTAGGTATGTTGCGTGAAACAGCATAAATTTTGGTCCCTTTTGGGAAAAGAAAATTTGGGTTTTTTAAATGGCATTTCTCCCTCACAATTTTTAATATGGCTGAGAAGTCATATTTAAATTTTTTGGGGTCATGTAGCGTGAGAACAGCAATAATCTGTCCTTTGGAAAAGAAAGAGGTTTTTTAAATGGCATTTCTCCCTCACAATTTTTTAAAAGTGGCTGAGAAGTCATATTTTTAAAAAATTTTTGGGGGCATGTAGCTGTGAGAAAAGCAATAATCTGTCCTTTTTGGGAACAGAATTTGGGTTCTAAATGGCATTCCCCTCACTTTTTAACAGTGGTGAGAAAACATTTTTTTAATTTTTGGGGCATGCTGCTTTGAAAGCGCAATACTACGGTCCTATTTTTAAAAAAAATGTTGTTTCTAACAGACATTTGTTCTTCACAATTGTCAAGATTTGGTCAAGGGTGTGGTGGGGTGTCAAAACGGAAAAAGGAAGGGCACGTTAATGGACAAAATTGCAAAATGACTTGTTTTTTTCAAGATCTTTTAAAATGCTATCAATCCCTTATTGAGACAACCCCTTTAATACAATTAAAAAAAGAAAAAAGACAGGGGGATTCCCTCCTTTTTTAAAAAAGTGTTTTCTAAATTAAACTACAAAAAAAACCCGCATGTACAAAATAGCTGGTAAAAAAAAATTTCCCCTGTTTTTTAAAGGGGGGCAGGAAAACTTGACCAAAGGGAGGTTATTCAAGGGCAGGTAGGAGCAGGACAGGGACAAAGTACGAGACAATTTTCCCCACACTTGGTAAAAAAAAAAAAGAAAGCCCAAGAAAAAGGGGACCTGGGGGGGAACAGGGGCTTTTAACCCACCGTATTTCCAAGGAAGCTCAATTGGTCCGCACTCATCGGAGGGGCAACGTACCCACAGGGACAGTAAGTCCAGTGAAACTAAAATGGGGGTTGAAAGACTCCTTTTTCCCGGGACTTTTTTAAAAATGGGGGGTCATGCAGGTTTGGGGCTCATGCGTGGGGCCCCGGGCAGATATATCAATGTCCAGTGAAACTAAAAAAGTGGTTGAAAGACTCCTTTTTCCGGGGACTTTTAATCTTTTTCGTCAGACGGTTTATGGGCATTCGCGGTACAGGACAGAAAAATTCAAAATCCATGAAACTAAAATGGTGGTTGAAAGACTCCCTTTTTCCCGCACTTTTGAATTGGGGTCATGCGGTTTGGGGGTCAGGTGGGCCCCCGGAAAATGTAATCAATATCCAGTGAAAATAAAATGGTTTTTGAAAGACTCCCTTTTTTCCGCACTTTTTAAATGGGGGGCATGCAGGGTTTGGGGGTCAGCTGTTGGCCCCGGACAGTTAGTCAATGTCCGTAAACAAATGGGGGTTAAAGACTCTTTTTCCGGGACTTTTTAATCTGGGGTCAAGCAGGTTTTGGGGGTCATGCTGTGGGGCCCCGGGGCAGGGGGGAGTTATGCCAGTGAAACTAAAATGGTGGGTTTAAAGACTCTTTTCCGGACTTTTTAATCTGGGGGTCATGCAGGTTTTGGGGGGGTCATTCTGTTTCCCCCGGCAGGCATAGCAATGTCAGTGAAACTAAATGGGGGTTAAAGATCCTTTTTTCCCCCGGACTTTTGAATCTGTGGGTCAAAAGGTTTAATGGGGCATACTGCGGTACAGGACAATATAGTTTTCCATGAAAATAAAAAGGGGTTGAAAGATCCTTTTCCCGGGGACTTTGAATCTGTGGGTCAGACAGGGTTTTAATGGTCTTTTGCGGTACGGGCGATATAAACAATGTCCATTTAAACTAAAAAAGGGGGGTTGAAAAATCCTTTTTTTGGCACTTTTTAAATGTGGGGGGCATGCAGGGTTTTGGGGGATGCTGTTTTTCCCGGACAGGTAACAATTCCCTGAAACTAAAAAAAGGTGGTTGAAAGACTCCTTTTTTTCCGGCACTTTTTAATCTGGGGTCAGCAGGTTTGGGGTCATGCTTGGCCCGGACATGTATAGCAATGCCAGTTTAACTAAAATGGTGGTTGAAAGACTCCATTTTTCCGGGGACTTTTAAATCTGGGGGGCAGCAGTTTGGGGGGTCATGCGGTTCCAGGGCAGGATTTCAATGTCCAGTTCAAGTAAGATGATGGTTTTAAACATATGCCTTCTGGCACTTTTTAATTTTGGGTGATGCAGGTTTTAAGGTCATGTGGACAAGACAGGAATAGTGAATGTTGTGTTTTTTTTTCTGGGCTTTTTATAACCTAAAGTGGTTTCCTAAGAGTAGCACGTACCATTTTGATGTTGTGGATGTTTAAATTCCCGCTTCTCCCGCCCCGTTTGGGTGTAAAAATGAAGTGTTGTTGCTCCCCCATAACTTAATGGGCACCTCATAATCGACTGCTCACATCGACATCTTTACGATGATGGTCCATCGACCATTTGGGCCCATTCGTGGCCAACGCAATCGCTCAACACATATTAGTTTTTAAAATATTAAAAAGGGCCCCACAAAAAGTATGTGGGAAAAAATATTCATGTAAAACCCCCTAAAAGACAAGGGGGCCCTTCCCCTTCGGGTGAGAAAAAGGATTTAATCTCTAAGGGGAAAAGAGTTCTTTATCTGAGAACTGTAAACTCTGTTGCCTCCCGGGATCTAGTCACAACAGGAACAGTTACAAATTTCAAAAAAGTCTTAGATAACTACCTGAAGCTAAAGAATATTAATGTGTATGTAGACATATAAGATTATAGATTATAGATTATAGTTTAATGGCAAATCTGGGATCAGAAATGAAATCTTCCATAGAGCAGATTGGTTCTTGCCTTATGGGTTTCAAAGCATTCTTTAGAGGGAAACTAAGCTTAAAATCCTTATCTCCCTCCCTTCACCCACATTTTCAACCCTTGGTTGAACTTGATGAACATATGTCTTTTTTTAACCATACTACTAAACATGTAACACAAACAATGACCATCACCTACTTAAAAGGACAGCTCACTAGCAGCTCCTAGCCCAGTTGTTGGTGTAGTTATGTAAGTTCTCTGACTCTTGTGCGTTGTTTGGATTGCTCTGCTGTAAATGACCCTTAAATCCTGACCTTGTATTGTTTGCTACCTGCCCTAACCATATGCCTGTACCCGAATTTGATTGTACACTGCTTTCCCTGACAAAATCTTGTTCGTTCCAGTCAGTCACAGTTGCAACCCTTAAGCCATCCTGCCCTGCTCATTCTGGACTACTTGCACCATACGTCTTTTGCAAGAAACAGGCTGAGACACTTCCTCTTAACAGGCCATATGACTGCCCCATTGAGCTTCAGACGGGCACCACCCCTACTTGCAGTAGAGTGTACCCACTGTCCTGGCCCAAAACGGAGACTACATCAAGGAAAACCTTGAGAAGGGGCTAATCTGCAAATCTACATCCCCTGTGGGAGCAGGAGTCTTCTTTATAGCGATGCAGGATAGGTTCTAGAGGCCCTGCATCAACTACAGGGGCCTCAATAAAATCCCCATTAAAAACTGCTACCCCTTATGCTCATTTCTGAGCTCTTCAACACCATCCAGGTAAAGAAAGTATTGACCAAAGTGGACCTCCAGGGTGCTTATAATCTCATCCGCATCCAGCTGGGGGACAAGTGGAAAATGGCATTTAATACATGTGATGATCATTTTCAGTGCCTGGTCATGCCCTTTGACCTCTGTAATGCTCCCAGTCTTCTGGGACTTGCTCTATGTGTGCGTTTTATTTTATCTGTCTGACAGTATAATTTTCTCCTCAAATGTGCAGTCTTAACCATGTCCGTCGAGTTTTAGCCTGCCTTCGAGAAAATTGTCTCAACGATAAGTTGAAGAAGTGTCTCTTCAAGTGCTCTAGACTACCTTTCTTGGGATATATCGTGTCTGCACAGGGCCTACAAATGGATACAGCCAAACAACTTGCTGTGCTCAACTGGCCTCGTTCCGTGGTTCTCCGAGAAATAAAATTCTTCTTTGGCTTCATGAACTACTATCGCCAGTTTATTCTTCATTTTTCACCCCTGGTGGCGCCAATCATCTACCTGACTAAGAAGGGTAACAACTTCTGATTATGGAATCCTGAAGAAACCTTCTTTTCAGCTCAGTTAAACTCTAAATTTACCTCAGCTACAGTACTGAAAAAAATCTAAGAAAAATGGGACATTATTTACCCAAAAACACAAACATAAGACCATACTTACTAATCAATGGCTTGACAATAGACTAAACCTAGTATGAGGCAATATAAGCCCCAATGCTACTTGGTAGAGATATAACAGGTGCAGATAACTAACAGTAGCTCAGATACCCATCCACTAAAGGGCAATTGAATAATAAAAAACTGCACATTGGATAAGTACCAGTTCACACCAGTATGCAGAAAAGATTATACAAGATTATAGATTAAAGATTATACAAGATTATACAAGGAGAGACTGCACAAATGCAAATGGATTTGTATGTGAGCTACTGCTCATTAGTCACCTGCACCTGTTATAACTCTCCAAGGTAGCTTTGGGGCTTTTGTCCAGCCATTGAGCTATAGGTATTACCTTGTTTTTGTGTTTCTCAGCTACAGTACTCCATCCTTTGGATTCGGAGAAACCATTCTTCGTAGTAGACATTTCTTCGCTTGGAGCTGGAGCTTTCCCATCTTAAAAGTATATCAAAGGCAAGATCATAACTTGTGGGTTCTTATCTAAGACCTGCTCTCTTGCAGAGAGGACGACTCTTTTGGGGACCGAGAATTACTAGTCATTGAGTTGGCTTTAAAGTAATGGTGATATTTGCTTGAAAAATCTAGTGTGTCTACAGACCGCTCAATGTTTGACCCCCAGCAGTCCCAATGATCCCTATTCTTTTCATGTTTCAACTTCCTTCTTCACTTGCATTCTGTGGAAAAAAAACATGAAAGTGGACGCAGTATCCCGAGCCACTGAAGTCTCTGATTCTATAGCATAGCTGCAACACATCATTCCTCATGATAGCATGGCACCCATGAAACTTTGGGAGGTAGCTCCAGGGAAGACTTATGTCTGTCCTGCACTGAGGAAGCAGATCCTGTCCTGGGGCCATGTTTCTTGAATTGGCGGTCACTCAGGTTTTCGGAAGTTCCTCAGCTTAATCTCTTAGCACTATTGTTGGTCAACCCTTCTGAGAGATATCAAGGACTTTGTGGCTGCTTGCCCAAACTGCTCACATAAAGTCTCTGACCTAAGACCCGCTGGCCTCTTGACTTCTCTGCCGTTGCCCGAAGCCCACTGTACTCAAAGCCATGGACTTTGTGACTGACCTTCCTTCCTCCTCAGGCTGCACAGTTATTTGGTTTGTTGTGAACCACTTTTCCAAGATGGCGCACTTCACACCACTTCCAGGTCTTCCTTCTGCAGTTCAACTCTCCTCCATGTTCCTCCAACACATCTTCATGTACCTGTACTACACTTGACCGCTGTCACCTCAAGGGCCTACATCAGGGGTAGCAACCTGAGAGTTTCCTGTAGCAAAGCCCAACCTGCCTTGCAGTGGGCTCTGGTGATACCATGGACCCTTTGGGCTCCTCTTCCTAGCAAGCTCCCAACAATGATCAAAAGAATCCATTTCCTGTCTCTGGTGAGCCTGTCTATTACACTCCTACATATAGTTAAATAATGTAGACCACAAAATTTAAACTAAAACTGTACCAGAAGGTTATATTAGATTTAGTACATCCAGATTAAATTAGTTATGTCCTAATACTAGTTCTAGTATTCTACATAAAAAATAATTGGGCCTTGATTTCTTTGAAAGTCACCAAGGTGTTAATTCCATCTAGTGGTAATTTTTATTGCTTCATTAAAAATGTTTGCTGTTGGACCAAAGGGTTGTAGATGGTTCACTGGTGAGGAATATATCAAGCAAAACCAGTACCTCAGTTAACAATATTTTGTCACCTTTCCTGGGAAACTTAACAGGCCTCTTTACCTTTCCTTATTGGTAATTGAACAACTATCAGTCAGGATATAGTCTACATTATTAATTTAGGGTATTGATTTAGTATGATGTGTTTATCTGAACGATGTGATACATTTTATGAACAATGCTGCAGATACTGTAACCACGTAATAACTGTTGTAGACCATCTTGGCTTCCATTCACATTTGCTTATAAATTGAAATAAATCTGCACTGATGTCACTCACACCCTCAGAAATATACCTTTTCCTCACTTAAATACTTAAGACTCTGTGTTGAGTATATATTCTTTAATTGGATCATGCCGAAACTATGCATGCAGTGTGGCACAAACTTCCTTTATCTGTATTTAGTCCTTTAATTTGGTTAAGATTCCTCTCTTAGGGCCTCATGTATGAAAACTGTCTAGGTCTAAGACTTTCTTTGTTGCCCATAGCAACCAATCAGAGCTCAACTTTCATTTCATATAGTGCTCTGAAAAAATAATTGGAGAGCTCTGATTGGTTGCTATTGGGAACCAAGAAAGTCTTAGACCTGGACAGTTTTCATACATGTCCCCTTTAGTTTGTGTATAGTTCACAACACAACTCCAAAGTTGTCTCTCAATTAATTTTTTTAACATACTTGTTAAACTGCTCTATTTACCTTGACAGTTGAGAGCCTTGAGAGTTTCTTAAAATGTATGTTCTCCTCCTGATCAAGAAAAAAAATCTCAAGATATCTATAATGTGCACTTTAAAAAACTTTGCAGAGGCTACAGATTCCTGTATGATTGTTCTGAGGGGCGTATGGATGAGTCCAATAGGGGTTTCCAAAGTAGTGTTTAGTGCATATAAGTATATGCAAATTTCTTCTCTGAAAGTATGTAGCTGATGCAGAACATATAGGGCAACATGTATGATGTAGGCGCAGATAGGCCACTTCTAAATAGCTTTAATGTGCCAGAATGTATGAACCTGTTCTTCTGCAGTTCATACATACAGGTGCATTGTAGTTCTACTGTGACAACTCAGGCTTAGGCAGACCACCTTTAATTTGGTCTGCCTGTTCTAACTGTTCTGTGCCTAGGTTTGCCGTCATAGTATCCAGATAATCTGCTTCATGTCCAAGGCATGCTACTGACTTATTATCATTACAAGTTTATTAGCTATTAGGAATTTCTAGTAGAACAGCTGGAAATTATAGCAGTGTTGTTATTAAGTTTACTCTTAAAATGTAGGAGCTCATGTACAAACTTTTTAATAATGAACACCTACCTATCTACAACTGCCAACTGTAACCTCTTTTTCTTTTTTAAAATCCATCAAATGACTATCCTAAGTCAACTAATACTATAATATAAAGCCATAGCTGTTGTGACCAAATAAATAGCCTGAAAGGTATAACATATTAATTCCTTCTGGATTTCCAGTCTCAATAACTTTTAGATGCTCATGCAATAAAGCTTTGTCTGGTCATAAATATTCCTAAATAATTGGCTGTTTGAAATTACCAAAATATTAAGATGCTAATTTTTAGATGCCAATCAAGAGGTTTTAGTCGACTCAATTGCTTCTTTCCTGCGGGAATAAAGTACATAGATTGTAAACAGATCTGCTATAAGATGAACGGTTTAATTAATAGTTATTTAAATTATTCACTGCAGGTTTAGTACTAACAAATTGAAAAATGTAAAGCGTGAACACTATGAACACAATTTCTATTGATCAGTGCCAATTGTTTTTGTAGTTTAAGGGTTTGTATCATTTCATTAAATGGCCTTCATAATAAGGAGACAGTGAAAACAAGTAACTTTGCAATTAGATGTCATTAGCAAAGCTGTCTTGTTATCACAGTATTCCTTATCTTCTGTTTCTGTTTACACTGATCTCCAGTCCTGTTCGGATCCCTCCCCCTTGCATTTCACTAGCTGAGAGCTCATTTACATTCTGTTCAGCCCCGGGTCGTATTCACAGAGCTTGCATTCCTGTCTCTCTCACTCAGAGTAAGGGACCGGCAGATTTTCACTCTACACAGCCAAAAGAAACAGAATAACACTGCAGGGCTTCTATAATCAGGAAACAGCACAAATGTGTGTCGATCCCTGCCTGAGAGTTAGGGGCTGTAGCAATTTCTCTCTGCACACCTAGCAGAAACAAACTGCAGCAGATTCTACAATCAGAAATCATAACAGTTGTGTCTCGGTGCCTAACTCTCCTACATAGAAGGGAGATCTCTGCCGTTCATAGAAAGCTGGATTTAACTGTAACAACTCTCCAGCTGTGAGAGGAGAGATCAGTGCTCAGTCTAGATTGAATGCAGCCTGTGGTATGTATACAGCTCTTATAAAGACGACTGCATAGGGAGAGTCACAGTGACATGTGGACTCAGAGAGGGGAGGGGGGGGGAGTCTCGGAAGCCAGCATGAACAGTGAAGGGGGATGATGTCACCCAGCTGGGAGGGGAAGAAACGCCCCTGCATTTCTAGAGTTGAGAAGCTGAGAGCAGTATGAATCAGCTGAACTAAAGAAGCGATACATCCCCTTTAAGAGAAGCTATTTAGGAAAAGCATCTGGTCTATGATGCAAAGTCATCTCATGTAAAATCATAAAAGAAGGGCTATGTTCACACGGTTTATTCTGGGACGTATTTCAGCCCGTAATTCGCACCATACTGCGCGAATTATGGGCTGAAATGCGTCCCAGACATTACAGTAATCCATAGTTCTCTATGAGAACTGTGGATTACGTCTCCTCTCCCCACTCGAACAATACGGCGAGCGGTGAGAGAAGTGACATGTCAATTATTCATGGCGTATACGCGCTGAATATGAAATACGTCCCGCAATTAAGCCGTGTGAACATAACCTAGCAAAGGCAACAACATCATTATTCCAAACGTAGTAGTATCTTATATATATAAAGGCCATGTTTTGGACCCAAAAAATGTGGGCCTTTCATAAGCCTAGTGTCACACAACATGTGTAACATATTTAGATACTATAACCTCTGCACACAATATACAGGGTAACAATGTTTTGAACTTTTGACTTTCAGGCTCAATATCTCACAGCTTTGAATGTGAGGCTACCATAATTTTATAGACAATCATCTTCCCTATCTCATACATCCATTTGATCAACTATTTAGCATATGCTTAGTTATGCAGATTCTTGTCCTGTAACTACATTGTTACGTTTTGCTTCTAAAAATCTAGATTTTAATTTTTATTATTTTCTTAGTATTTTGTAAATCCACCAGTGGATTTCAACACTGCCTGAATCCTTCTGGGCATGCTCTCGATCAAAATCCGATACCAGGTCTCTTCTACATGTTCCCAATGTTGGTGCATACTGGACTTGGGTACGAATACAGCTTTTTTTTCAACTCTACCCACAAGTGTTCAAGTGGGTTAAGGTCTGGGGACTGTGGGGGCCAATCCAGCAACTCTACTTCATTGTCATTGAATCATGTATTTGACGATCTTGACTTATGCTTCAGTTCATTGTTTATACTTCAACTATGTATTTGATAGGTGAAAATTGTGAGAAATATTGATAGGTAGTAAACATACTTCAACTGATAAGAAAGACAATATAAGAATTAAAATATGGCAACTTATAGTCATTATACATATATGGAGTAAAAGCCTGTAATAATGTCTTTGGCTACATCCAGAATGAATTAACCATCAACAAAAAAGAAGAGTTTTAGAGTATAAGAAGCATGATGATGTATTATGTTAGGATTGCTTCTCTGATGCAATACTCTGTGGCAGATCTACTGGTTTAGTGTGCTTTGAGTCATATTTACTTTAAATCAGATTTCCCTATTATTAACTTCAAAGTTCTGTTTGTGAATGAAAGGTTTATGTTTTATGGCTCAACATCAGGCATGTTTGATGTGATAATGTCATTTTTGTGGTCCCAAAACCTCTAGGGTATTGGCAAGCTGGGTTCTAACATTTTTCTTGAAATATATTCAGACCAAAAATAAATCCAAGTGGAAATCTGACACTTGTTTTTAGTTCTGAGCAAAGAGTTAGTCACAAAATCATCTCCAACTATTTTGAAATATCTTTATAAAATTTTAGTAACTAAGTGATAGTAAAATTCTCTTCATATTATTCACCTTAGGGCCACATGTATGAAATGGTTTTGGTATAAAATTCCCTTTTTCCCATAGGTTTCTATGGGGGAAAAAGTGAGTTTTAGACCAAAACCGTTTCATACATGTGGCCCTTAATTTCAGATTTGTCAGAAGGAATTATATTAAATTCCATTTAATTTAACTGATATAAAAATATTGCTAACAATAAGGGCATGCTGAAGACAGAGAGGAATTCACTCATTAATTTATTATATAACCAGGATAGTTGCGAAGAAAGTACTGTATATTGACAGGCTTACTCTGCATGACCATGTATCACAGGGTTAGTCAACCGCAGAGAAGTAGAAATCTACTAATGTCCATAGGATGGGTTTTGAGATCTACTTAGAACATAATGATGACCATATTTGAAATATAGCAGGAGCATTGTTAAGATCTTAAGAGACACAGACTGTAAATGAGATATTAAAAAGTAAAGCAGTGTTCCCATTTCAGACATTTATGGCATATCGATAGATGCAAAGAGGCTACTTAATGTCCCATGCATTGGCATTAACGGAATACGCAAAAATATCAAGTATTCCTAAGGGCCTGAGAAGCCCACTTCAACCAATCTTACTGCCGGAAGATCCCATATATCGTGTGAAATGGTTTGCAATTGGAAATCGTTATTCATTGGACTTTAAGGAATTTACTGAAATTCAGACCTCTGTATTGAATAGGTGTCCGAATTTTGTTCCCGTTACTAGTACTCAACCTTTTTACTTTACTGTTGATTTTTTTTAGATTGTGCAGATATACAAGCAGTCCCCAGGTTACATATAGGTAGGGACTGTAGGTTCATTCTTAAGTTGAATTTGTATGTAAGTCGGAACATATGTATTTAGTACATGTATGGAGTACATGTATAGTGTGTAATTATAGGCAGGTATATGTCCCCTCAAAGGCAAATATACGCTGGTATATGACCCCCAAAGCAGGTCAAGGCAGGAATAGCTCCCGTACTAGGCAGGTATATGTCCCCCATAGGCAGGTATATGTCCCCCATAGGCAGTTATATGTCTCCCATAGCAGGTAATATGCAGGTATATGTCCCCCATAGCAGGTTATAGGCAGGTATATGTCCCCCATGGCAGGTAATAGACAGGTATATGTCCCCTCATAGGCAGGTTATAGGCAGGTATGTGTCCCCCATAGCAGGTATAGGCAGGTATATGTCCCCCATAGCAGGTATAGGCAGGTATAGCTCCCCTCATAGGCAAGTACAGACAGGCTTACCGAGATTACCTTGCCGTCAGTCTTCTAGCACAGGCCGGTGATGTCATCAGGCCGGTGATGCCATCAGGCCGTGCAGGCAGTGTGATGACATCGCACGCTGTCTGTGCCGGAGACTCCGGAAGGTCGCAGGTCTGCGGCCTCCGGAGTCCTATTGTGGAGCAGGGAGCGCTCACTCTCTGCTCCGCAATAGAGGCTTCCGCTGTATGTACTCCCAGGAGTCGCATACAGCCGAAGCGATCCCCGCCGGTGCCCGGGCCATGGCAGTGCCCGGACGCTGACGCGGACCAGCGAGTCAGCTGTATGCGCTCCCAGAAGTTGCATACAGCTGCAAAGATCGCCGACAGTGCCCTGGCCATGGCAGCGCCTGGACGCTGTCAGCTACTCGATCTTCAGCTGTATGTGACTCCCAGAGGAGTCGCGTACAGCTGAAGTGGCAGTGCCAGGCTTGCGTCGTTCCGATAGTCCCCGTTCATAACTAGGGGACAGACGTAAGTCGGGGACTGCCTGTATACGGTAAAAAATGCTCTTTAATGAGTCTAATAAGACCAAGTCATGTTCATAAGCGCTACCTATTAAATTAACTAGAAAGGTACTATTTAATCCAGACATCAATAATTCAGCATTAGACGAGTTTCCACAAATGGTTACTAAAGAGTTTATTAAGAAATGGTATCAATATAGGAAAATTAGTACTCCAAATATGTCATATCTGGAGCGACAAGCATTGAGGGAATTAGGCTCAGATAAAACTATTACTATAAAAAAGGCTGACAAGGGCGGGACAACCGTTGTCATGGATAACAGCTATTGTGTGAATGAAGTCTATAGACAACTAAATGATAAAGAAGTGTATTTGAAACTTAGTAAAGACCCTACAGTAGAATACAAAATGATGCTAGATGCCTGTGATTTATGTGGGACTGCGCATATGTGTTGCAAAAGTGTTTTACGAGGGACGGCACAGTTACAACTGTGTTTTCTCTCTGTAATTTACATGAGACTGCACATCTGAGTCTCCCTCTCTCTTGCATCGTCTGCACTGCTTCCACATACTCATTCAAAAAATATGCAAAAAGAGAGTATATAGTCCAAAATTACACAAATCTCTTTATTTATACCATAATTTAAAAATCCCAACATTAAAATCGAGGTTTGTCCAAGAATCCCAATAAATGCAGGCATACAGTGGTTCTCATAATACATAATGTATACAGATGTAAATTAATTAAGGATCGCTTAAGTATATTTGTACATTAATAGAGGTGGGTACCATAAGGTGCATACATAAATCATAAATCACATCAATAGTAGAAGTTGTACCTGTATATCTAATATTCAATTCTGAAGTGCACCCATATGAACTGGAAGTAAATAGTAACAGAAAAGGATCCGTACCACACAGGGACCACAAGCCGCACACCCCAACGAGCATTTCGCGTCTATCGCTGCCTCAAGGGGTGTTTGAGCTGAGTCTCTTCTGTGTTTAAGTATCCCTGCCTTAATGAGCATAGGCTGCGGCTCATTTCTGGCGAAT
Organism: Phyllomedusa bahiana; assembly: GCA_025379985.1. Classification (NCBI taxonomy): domain Eukaryota; kingdom Metazoa; phylum Chordata; class Amphibia; order Anura; family Hylidae; genus Phyllomedusa; species Phyllomedusa bahiana. The sequence goes on along the minus strand of JAODAL010014952.1, from coordinate 56,887 downwards.
GCGCCGTGTTCGGAGGGAGACAGTCCCTCCGTGCCCCACTTCCGGCAGTCATGTACAAGTGTGCATACGCAGAAACAATAGTTTTATAGTTTCATAGTTTGTAAGGCCGAAAAAAGACAAGACGTCCATCCAGTTCAGCCTGTTGTGCTAAGGTGTTGATCCAGAGGAAGGCAAAAACCCCAATGAGGTAGAAGCCAATTGTCCTCATTTTAGGGAAAAATTCCTTCCCGACTCCAATCTGGCAATCAGAAAAATCCCTGGATCAATGACCCCTCTCCTGAATCCTAGACACTATAACTTGTTATATTATTATGCTCCAGAAATGCATCCAAACCCTTTTTGAACTCCGTTATTGAATTCACCATGACAAGTCCCTCTGGCAGAGAATTCCATAGTCTCACTGCTCTTACAGTAAAGAATCCCTTTCTACGTTTATGTAGAAACTTCGTTCCTCAAGACGTAGAGGATGCCCCCTTGTTCTAGATACAGCCCTGGGTATAAATAAATCTTGGGAGAGATCTCTATATTGACCTTTGATGTATTTAAACATATTTATTATGTCCCCCCGAAGCCGTCTTTTCTCCAAACTAAATAACCCTAATCTTGCTAATCTTTCTGGGTACTGTAGTCCACCCAGTCCTTTTATTATTTTTGTTGCCCGCCTTTGTACCTGTTCAAGCTCTACAATGTCTTTCCTGTGCACTGGTGCCCAAAACTGTACACAATATTCCATGTGTGGTCTAACCAGTGACTTGTATAATGGGAGAATAATGCTCTCATCATGTGCCTCTATGCCCCTTTTAATGCACCCCATGATCCTATTTGCCTTGGCAGCTGCTGTCTGACACTGGCTGCTACAATTAAGTTTACTGTCCACCAGGATTCCCAAGTCCTTTTCCATGTCACTTTTACCCAGCCTTTTTCCATTTAACATATAATCATGTAACGGATTTCTCTTCCCCATGTGCATAACCTTGCATTTATCAGTGTTAAACCTCATCTGCCATTTCCCTGCCCAGGCCTCCAACTTATCCAGATCCCTTTGTAATAACACATTATCCTCTATTGTGTTGATTACTTTACAGAGCTTAGTATCATCTGCAAAGATCGATATTCTACTGTGTAATCCCTGTGTAAGATCATTAATGAAAATGTTAAAGAGGATAGGGCCCAATACTGACCCTTGTGGTACCCCACTAGTAACAGCAATCCAGTCCGAGTATGTACCGTTAATTACTACCCTTTGTTTTCTATCATTGAGCCAGTTGCTTACCCACTTGCACACATTTTCCCCCAGTCCAAGCATTCTCATTTTATTTACCAACCTTTTATGTGGCACCGTATCAAATGCTTTAGAAAAATCTAGATATATGACATCCAGTGCCTCACCCCGATCCAGTCTAGCACTGACTTCCTCATAGAAGCTGATGAGATTAGTCTGACAGGACCGATCCTTCATAAACCCATGCTGGAACGGCGTTATACATTTATTTTCAGTGAGATACTCCAGGATAGCATCCCTGAGAAAACCTTCAAACATTTTACCCACAACAGAGGTTACGCTTACCGGCCTATAGTTTCCTGGATCACTTTTTGACCCCTTTTTGAATATTGGCACCACATTTGCTATGCGCCAATCCTTTGGGACATACCCTGTTTTTAGACAGTCCATAAATATTAAGAATAGGGGCCTATCTATGACATCACTTAACTCCCTTAGGACACATGGGTGTATGCCATCTGGACCTGGGGATTTGTCTATTCTAATCTTCCTGAGGCGGAGCTGCACTTCTTCCTGGGTAAGACAAGAAACCTTTAAGTTGGAGTTTACCTCATCCCTCTGTTCAACTGGAAGCTCATCCTCCTCGGTAAATACAGTGGAGAAAAAAGTGTTTAATAGGTTTGCTTTTTTCTCATCGCCCTCTACCGTCTCTACCTCAGTACCTCCCTCAGTATTTTTCAAAGGGCCAACATTTTCTGTTTTAATCTTTTTACTATTTATATAGTTAAAAAATATTTTGGGTTAGTTTTACTTTCTATAGCAATATGTCTTTCTGTCTCCAGCTTTGCTTCCTTTATCTTTATTTTACACACTTTATTTTTTCCCTATAGCTTCTTAGCGCCTCTTCACTACCCTCCTGTTTTAGCAGGTGAAACGCTTTCTTTTTGTTTTTTATTGCCTCTTTTACATCCCTGTTGATCCACATTGGGTTTTTCCTGTTTCCAATTTTTTTATTACCATAAGGTATGTACCTCTCACGGTGGTAGCCTAGGATGTTTTTAAAAATATCCCATTTATTTTTTGTTCTGCCATATTTAAACACATTGTCCCAGTCAATACGGTTTAGGGCCTCCCTAAGCAGAATAAAATTAGCCTTCCTAAAATTCAGTGTTTTTGTGGCTCCTTGACAAAAAACTCTATTGAAGTATAAACGGAAATTTTTTATATTATGGTCACTATTCCCTAGGTGCCCCTCAACCTGAACCTTTTTTACTCTGTCAGTTCTATTAGTCAATATTAAGTCTAGAAGGGCCTTTCCTCTAGTCGGTTCTTGCACCATTTGGCAAAGGTAATTATCATTAGTTATTGACAAAAACCTGTTTCCTTTGTGAGAGCTACAGGTTTCAGATTCCCAATTGATGTCTGGATAGTTAAAGTCACCCATAATAATAACCTCATTCTGATTAGCCGCCTCATCTATTTGCCTGAGGAGTACATCTTCAATGGGTTCTGTTATATTTGGGGGCCTATAGCAGACCCCTATTAGTATTATATTGTTATTGTTACCCCCATGTATATTTACCCATAAAGATTCCACCTGTTCATTACCTGTACCTATATCTTCCCGCAGTGTTGGCTTCAGACAGGATTTTACATAGAGACAGACACCTCCCCCCTTCCGGTGTTTACGGTCCCTTCTAAATAGACTGTAACCCTGCAAGTTAACCGCCCAGTCGTAGCTCTCGTCCAGCCATGTCTCAGTTATCCCCACTATGTCATATTTTTCTTCAGCTATTAGTAATTTTAGTTCATTTATTTTGTTGGTCAGACTCCTGGCATTGGTCAGCATGCAATTTAGAGATTTTTCAGTTTTTATTCCTTTCTCCCTGATCTTTTTAACTATTGCTACACCCCCTCCCTCCACTCCACCCCCTGTTTTATTCCTAATTCCCAGCTCTCTATCTTCACTATCTTGCATGCTATATGTGTAGTTACCCTCCCTCCCAGTCCCTAGTTTAAATATTCCTCCAACTTCCTGGCCATTTTGTCCCCCAATACAGCTGCACCCTCCCCATTTAGGTGCAGCCCATCCTTAGCATAGAGTCTGTAGCCAAGACAGAAGTCAGCCCAGTTCTCCAAAAACCCAAATCCCTCTTTCTTACACCAATTTTTGAGCCACTTATTCACCTCTAGACTTCCGGACATGCGCACAGCACATGCAGAGGCCGGTGCCCGAATCCCCACACAGGGCATGCGCACCAAGTGCTCCTAATACTGCAGATGCACAGGATCTCAAGCATTCATATATGTAAGTATTGTATAACAAATAAAGTGCGTCCAAAGGCATACATAGTATCCTAGCCAGTATCGATATCATATACCTACATAATTTATACTTACAAAGACATAAAGAAAATTATATCACATACCAAGTTTGACATATTATGTACAAAAATGTTTCATCCAAAACAGCTATATTTGATGACTATGTTCATATACAAAATATCCATAATACTGTACGCACTCCCGTCCGTGACCTGGGCATGACATGCTGCTCAGCCAATCACCAGTAACACAGTAGCTGGGTGTAACCCGACCTGCTCTTCAACCCCATTGCTAAGCACATATAAGTCAGCAGGTTCTCTTAAACCATAGCACTTTGCTAATAGTAACCAAGGACCGACATGCTTACATTTTGGTTCCCCTCTTTTTAAACTATGATCTTTGTTGTGAGACAACCTTTTTAAGGAAGAAAAAGTACAGCCAGCAAATGATACACTGAATAATTAAAAAAACTAGAGACAGAATCCTTAACAGAGTAGAACATACTGAGTAGCAGTTGGTGGTCTATAATGAAAGGCTGCAAAAAGATCCAGAAAAACTATTGAATTATAGTTGTCATTAGATTTATATGTTGGCAGTTAATTAGAGACCTTGGTAAGTGCAGTTCTATAGGGTGTACAGTGCAGAAACCAAATTGTAAAAGGCTGAAAAATTAGCAGAAAAAAATGCTGATTAGGTGACAGTAGACCAAGAGTTAGCCGCAGAGGACAGAGCTTTTTCCTTTTTTTTATTGTTATGAGGTGATGGCAATATGTTTAACCCCTTACAGAGATTGGATGTATGAATACGTCCTAATGTCCGTGATGGGCTTTGTAGCGGGATAGCTTATTGCAGCTAACACACGCCAGTGACAGTGTTGAACCCCTTAGATGCTGCGGCAAAGATTGTCGCAGAGTCTAATTTAGTGATAAATGGTGCCGTTCCACACTTAGATTGGGGTGCCCACAGCAAAATCGCGGGCTCCTTGTCAGTTAACAAGGCAGCTGGAACCTGTTATATAGATAACACATCATTTTTACTTAAGATTGATGCCGTAAAAGCATAACACCTGCACACATGGCACAAGTACATTTTTTCTTCACATTTTGCTCCATTTAGAATTTTTTTGCGGATTCCCAGTATATTCTATGGTACGATGATAAAAAAAATAAAAAAGTTATGGCTCTGGAAAGGCGAGGAGGGAAAAACGAATGTGAAAACAAAAATAGGCCTCGGCGTTAATGGATTAAAGGAGGAAGGAGACATACTAGAGATTAAATAATCTAGTAATGTAAGTAATGACAACCAGGGAAAATGATTGGACAATGTGTGAAGGAAAAAGATCACTAATGCGTGTTGTAAGGTGAGAAAAGGAGGGGCCTGGAGGTAACTTATTTTATTCTTGGGTCAAAGGCAGACCGTAATAAAGAGTAACTGATGAGAAGTGGATTCATTTTTCTAGGATACTAGAGACTATGGTTATGACAGCATTTAGTAGAGTCCTGTATAGATGCCATTCATTACCCATAAGGTAAATTTAGAGTTTACCCTTTTTACTGGGCTCTGCAGAATGAAATAGCATAGTCTACTACTTTAATCCATTTTTATTTCTATTTTTGCAGTATAGAGACATATTCTTTTGCCTCCATCCGGCAATAGAAGGAAACAGACATGTGTTCATCAGAAGCTTTACCAATATATATGCTAAATGTGAACAAAAAATGTGATGGGAACACACCATATCTTCATTTTAGTTAACAACTTGTAGTCTTAAGTTACTACCACCCAATTATTTTGGCAGTTAGAGGGCACACCAACTCAAACAATACACCTATACTCTGTACTTATTTGTTGATTTTGTAGAAGTCTTATGTAGATTATTATTGTGCTATTACATACCCAATTTCAAAAATGTCGGGACCCTGTGTGTAATGTAAAGTAAACAAGAATGTCGTAGTTTTGAAATCTCCCAGCCATATTTTATTCACAACAGAACATATAACACATAGCAGAAGTTTCAAGTTATAATATTTCCATTTCATTTGAAAACATTAACTCATTTGAAATTGACAACAGCAACAAATGTCATAAAGTTGGGCCAAAGCCCTGTCTACCATTATGTAGCATCCCTTCTCCTTTTTACACCAGTCTATAAATGTCTGGGGAGTGAGAAGACCAATTGTTGGAGTTTTCCCATTCTTGTTTTGTGTAGGTTTCTTGGTCCAGGCAAGTGACACACAGACACCCAGTGTTCACATGGTCCAGTTTTAATGTTCAAATGTTCATTGTAAGTGCCTTGGTAGTTTTTTGGGGTCATCGTGGGCACTCTGACCAATCTGCAGCTACAATGCACCATATGCTAAAAAATGCAAACCACTTTGTGTTCACACTTTTTTTCTCAGCGGGTGCCCTTCTTGGTTTTTATGTGGGATGTGACTAGACAGACAAACCTTCCATCCCCACATGCATTAAGAAGCCATGTATGACCCTTTTGCAAGTTGACTGCTTGTCAGTACCTGTCAAAAATGATCTAAGGACTAAATACTGCATACCAGGAACACCTTACACAAACTTTCATTTTCCAGATGCTCTGAACCAGTTATATAGCCATCACATTTTGCTCTTGCCATAGATAGTTAGATCTTCATACTTGCCAATGTTTCCAGCTCATCAATTTTAATAGTAGATTGTCCCTGCACAGTAAATCCCATTGCCATAGCCATGATGGCTATTGGTTCATGAAAATGAAAGTTTGTATATATGAAAGTACATATATATAGATATATATATTCACACACAGACACACACAAAAGAAGCCGAAGCTAATGTTCCATGGTGCCTTGTTGCAGAACGTATAGAATGTCCCTTATTGTGTATCTTATGCTTAAATCATAGAGTACAGAAACAAATTGCCAAAAGGTATTCAAATAACACTGCTAGAAAGTTGCTTAAATGACGCTCACCTATTAGTTAACAAAGTTATCGTGTACCAAGTGTGGGATTGGGGGTGCATCAGAGCCCATTATCAGTAATGATAAGAAATGCACCCAATGTGACTGCATCCCTGGAAATAATATCACTATCCAGTATATTTACAAAGAGTTAAAGAGAAAGAACTGTGAAACATTCTTCAGCCTGAGGTTTTAACTTTAGCAATTGTCTATCAAAGTTCAATGAAGCATAAGCAGAATCACTATAAGAAACAGATCATTAAGCAATCAATAGGCAGAAAAGTTAAGAGATTGCCAAGTGCTCAGAAAATGAAGTCTTGACATGACCTGCAGGTATCATAATGTGATAGGATCTTCATCAATATTCATTTGCTTTAGCAATGCGCTTTCATGTTTTTCTTTGCTACATAAAGAAATTGCTATTTAAAAAAAAAACAAAAAAAAAAAACATTTTTTTAAATTTGTGCACTGCAAATATTTAGCTACACTTCTGCGCTCCAACAGCACAGGTCGGATACAACAGTTTGTGGCATCTTGTCTTTGGAGAAATAAAAAGAAGCATATCAGAGAACAACAGAATGGATTTTGCTCAGCTGGCACTGAAAGTAGCATACCCATAAATAGTTGGTACCAGATTTATTTTAAGTGTTCTACTCTGCATGAAAAGCCAAGTGACTTCTTGATAAAAAGATAAACAATTGCTATTTTATTGTTTTGTCATATGTCTGAGATGCATAAAATGCACTTCACACGGGGATTCACAGTACAACTTTTGTAATTTTAAATAATAATCTAAGCATAACAAAGTGAGATCCAATAAAAAAGAATATTAACAAACATTTCACTTCAGAGTAAAATAGTATGGCTGAAAGTTTCCCCTATTGTAAATACCAACCAATCAAAAAACAGGACTAATAAACACTGTATAATAACAAAACGAGTAAAGGATTATAAATTGAACAGTCAACAAACAAAACTATATTTACCCAAAAATGTAAAATATTTATACCTTTATTGAAAACTTAATCAATACATATACATAATATAAATTGGCGGTGCAGAAGTACTGAAATTTCTACTGGTAAGTATATTCCAACATAATATACATAAAAAGAGTGGGAATTACATAGACAATAAATTGTATACCCCAACAGAGTAATATCAATAATAAATACATATGTAAACCAAACTAATATATACCAAAAGTGAGTAGAGAATAAAGATCAAAGCATAATAAGTGGAAGATACAGACCAGGCAGCATGCTGAAAGACCCATCGTACGTTTTGCAAAATGCTTCGTAAGGGGTTATAAATATTATAAAATAGATTTAGGCTGCGTTTACATGGCAGTAAGCAAATACCAGCCAGATTCTGATTAAAGAATCCAACTGGTAATTTGTCTTATACGTGGTATTGGGGGACAGTTCTGTCAGTGGTTTCCGGATTCCCTGTCCCCACAACCACTGACATGTTCTAAGTTTTTCGGAACACCGGCGGTGGTCTTTGCTACCCTGATTACAGAATATGAGGGAGAGAAGCTGAGCTCTGAAATGTGTAGTTTTATATGATTTGGAGCAGGATTTCCTCAGAGTAAAAAGCAGAGAAAATACTGATAGGACTCATTAGGAGATAGTGGAAGTCCTGCTTACCTCGCCCACATACAGTGATTGTTTCGTGCACACACTGATATAGGGAAAGCTGTCAAGACCCCAAGCAGACCCAAACACGTATCTAATAATGATCAATGTGATTTACATTGCTTTTAAAATGAAACACACATCGGCATTAACACGAGCGATCGCTGATGCGTGTCTTGTTGTGTCTTTCGGATCCGTCTTTCTGATCCATTCCAAGAATTGAGATGTCATTTCTTGATCCAAAAGATGCAGCAAGAGCCCTATTTTAAACTATAGGGTGCGATCCTGCTGCATCCAACACGCATTCAAAACATACAGCTACGTGGTGGACACATGTTGGATCCATTTAGGATCCGATCGACGCTGCGTTTTTGGATGCGATTTTTGGATCTAACACGGATCCAAAATCGGATCAGAAAACGCTGTGTGAACAGCCCCTTTAGGTTGCTCAAGAACCAGGTCCAGGTGCAACTGTTATTTCTGCACCTACTATAGCTGCACTCCAAGATTTTTTATTTATTTGATATCCATATTTGACTAAGTTCTGAAACTTCAATTACTAGCCTATGTTCTTAGCACTGTCACAATGAATTAGCCTTTTATTTCTCTGAGAATATGCCAGAATTTGATCAGTTTCAAACTATACTGTACATGGAATTCAAAGTAATGCACTTGATCACTAACTCTTCTACTTGTCTTTTCTATAGCAAGCTATTATTCACATTGCTGTCAGCATATTAGCTCAATTTACAGAACTTGCAAGACAATTTATTAAAAAGATGGTACCTGTATATTTTTGAATCACCGTCTGACTACTTTTATAGGGTATTGGCTTGACACCAAAACCAGAACAGATATGAGCGCCACAGTGTCTAAGAAAGAAATCTATACAACAGTTTATTTAGCTACAGACATATTAATATTTTATGTGTTCACACTTTAACTTTAGGTTCCTGCAAACAATTAAACGTACTATCTTCTATCTATGGCATGTTAAAATTGTTAAGTGTCATGTAATTTTACAGTATTATGTTACTAACCTTTGTGTACTATTTGAAGATGGTTTAAAGTACTGTCTTTTCTCCTGTTTTGAGATAACACCAGTTCCAGAGCTGTATTTCTAGCTGGGGCTGCCTTTTGCACTAAAACTGAATAAGTCCTATTTTAAAAGTGGAGCTGCATTTTGTCCTTGAGGCTAGATACGTTAAGTGTTTTTTATGCATGTTGTGATGTACAAATTGGATGCTTCAGACAAAATTTTCTGCATCAAATACACATAAAAACCCATGAAAAGTGTCCTATGAGTTTGAATGGCTATATGCACCATTCATGGACATGGAATTTTTCTTTTATGCTTTGCATGATGTATTATGCAACACACATCGAAATGGGAGTGTCCATTCTCCAAGTTTTCTATGAATATTCAGCGCAGAAAATTTGCTGGGATATAGAACAGGGATTAGCCCTTTAGCAGGATATTAATCCTGGCCAAAAAATGCAGTGAAATCAGCATATAAAACATGTGACGTACCTTACAGAAATCCAAAGTTTAACTCTGATTTCACAATTTACATAGTGTATTTTTTCCAAGAAAAAATACAGCGTATGACTATAGCTGTATAAGGCTATTTCTTATACTGCATCTAGTGGTGTCCAAAGTAAAGTGTTAGGAAACACCCACCCATCCAGGAAGTATAACACTAAACAGCCAGCTCTACAGAAATGCAACTAAGGCTTATTTTGGGACGTATTTCGCCACTTATTGAGAGCGTACTGCACTCTAATACGGATGAAATGCACCCCAATCATTACGGTAATCCACAGTTCTCAAAGAGAACTATGAATTACGCCTCCTCTCCCTGCGCCTACAATATGATCGTATTGTATGCGCAGGGAGATAATTGACATGTAATTTATTCACGACGCTTACGCGCCGCGAGTAATGACAGTCTATGAGGCCGGCAGGCTGTGAGCTCCTGAACACCAGGCGGTGAGAGGCTTTGGAAATGAAGGGAGATATTAAGCAGCTTGGTGTGTTCTGTGACCTTGAATTTAAAAAGCATTGTTTTTTACCACTTTTTTGGCCAGCAGACCTCTGATAGGAGGTGAAATTGTCCCTGTTTTTTCAGTTCTATTGCAATCAGTGTTCCCAAAAACCAGCATAACTTATTCTTATAACTAGTGTTGAGCGATTATAATTGACATAGTTGAAATCAGCACGTTTTTATGTTGATCAGAATTTTCCGATCACGCGATAATTTAGGTGAGAATCTGTGCATAATCTATTACTATCGCGCCATTTTCGGCGCTTCCTGTCATTTTGGCGGCCAGCAAATCAGCTTAGAGCATAGACCAGGGTAAGCTGGGTGTGCGACGTCATTACTGTGCTGTGTATGGTTGTCATTGGCTGGAAAAATCACATGATCTCGTTTTATATAGAACAGCCCTTCCTGTTCAGCATCAGTGTGTCAGTGTGTCTCATAAGAGCAGGACGTGTGTTAGCTTTCTCCTCAATACAGCTCAGCCACTCAGTTCTCTTTGTTCACACAGACAACTATGCTTTTAGCTGTGAACATTAGAACATAGGTAGATTAGAGAATTTCAGTTCTTAGTTAGTTAGGCTGAGATTTGTAAAGAAGCATCTAGCGCTGTACAGCCGCGGGGGGTTGGGGGCAGGGGGAGTGCGGGCAAACATAGACAGACAGGCAGGCTTTTGAAAGGAGAGTGTATATTGTGCAGCCCAGACTGCTTTGAACCTGCATTGAAATGGCTTTTTTTACCAGCTTTTGGCGAAATAGTACCTTGTATTTTGTGCAGCCCAGTTTTGTCCAAAGACCTACCTTGTACTTATATCAGGATACAGAAGTTTTCTATTTACTGCAGGTGTATTTCATAGGTGCAAAAAACACCTTTTATTATCCGTACACGATTTAATAAGGTTTATTTTCACTTTTGTGCAGCACAGTTTTGTTCAAAGACCCACCTTGTACTTACAATATGATACAGAACTTTTCTAGTCACTGCAGGTGTATTTCATAGGTGCAAAAACCACCTTTTATTATCCGTACATGATTTAATTAGATTTTTTTTTCACTTTTGTGCAGCCCAGTTTTGTTCAAAGACTCACCTTGTACTTACAATAGGATACAGAACTTTTCTAGTCACTGCAGGTGTATTTCATAGGTGCAAAAACCACCTTTTATTATCCGTACACAATTTAATTAGGTTTTTTTCACTTTTGTGCACCCAAGTTTTGTTCAAAGACCTACCTTGTACTTACAACAGGATACAGAACTTTTCTATTCACTGCAGGTGTATTTCATAGGTGCAAAAACCACCTTTTATTATCCGTACACAATTTAATTAGGTTTTTTTCACTTTGGCGCAGGCCATTTTTGTTCAAAGACCCACCTTGTACTTACATTAGGATACAGAAATTTTCTAGTAACTGCTGGTGTATTTCATTGGTGCAAAAACCACCTTTTCTTATCCGTACAACTTTTAAATAGCTGTATTTCACTTTAGTGCAGCCCAATTTTGTTCAAAGAGCCACCTTGTACTTACATTAGGATACAGAAACTTGCTAGTAATTGCTGTTGTATTTCATAGGTGCAAAACCCACCTTTTATTATCCGTAAACAATTTAATTAGGTTTTTTCACTTTGGATCAGGACATTTTTGTTCAAAGACCCATCTTGTACTTATATTAGGATACAGAAATTTGCTAGTAATTGCAGGTATATTTCATTGGTGCAAAAACCTCCTTTTCTTATCCATATAACATTTAAATAGCTGTATTGCACTTTGCTTCGCCCCAGTTTTTTTTCAAATAGCCACCTTGTACTTAAAATTGGATACAGAAATTTCGTTGTTAATGTTGGTGTATTTCATTGGTTCAAAAACCACCGTTTGTTATCCGTATAACTTTTAAATAGCTGTATTGCACGTGGTGCGGCCCTAGTTTTTTTCAAATAGCCACATTGTACGACAATTGTGACAAACTGTTTTCGTTTGTCATTGCTGCAAAAAACGCATCTCATCTGAGTAACTTCTGAATATTGATTGAATCTCAGTTTGGCGCAGATAGCGCACTTGTATGATATTTTGTTGAAAACTATCAATTCCTAGTCCTACTGGGCAGTTGTAAATCTCAGGGACTGATGGAAGAACACTGTTGATTTTGTCTTACGGTTCTTTCACCAGACTGCATTTCACAAGTATTTGCTAGAAACAATTCAGTTTCTAATCCTAGTTGGCTGTAGGAAATTAGAGGCATTTATGAATAGCTGTGATTTGCCGTCTTTTAATAAGAGACTGTCAAAAACTCTTCCATACCTTCTTAAATTTTTATCTTTCTGAACATGGAGCGAAATACAGGTGGTAAGCGAGCAAAGAGGAGTGTAGGACATGGAGGTAGAGGTACGAGAGAAGGTGCTCCTTCAAGTGCTGGCGACAACATGCATGCCAGCGGATGATCAGTTGCAGGACCGTCCGGCCTGTCATCACGGGGTCAGGCCCCTGTGACTCTCCGTAACGCACCGCGTCGCCAATCTGTCCTTCAGTGGTTAATGCAACCTGCATCCAGCAGTCTTACCTCCTCGTCCTCCCAGTCACGGCTACAAATGTCATCATCAGCATCACCAGCATCCCTCCAACATGAAGCAGCCCAAATGTCAACTCGTGTACCCACCACTGTGGATAATCCATTTTCTGAAGACCTCTTTGATGACAAAATGCAGTTGGAGTTAGAAGGCATGTTAAAAGATCAAGAAGCCAAAGAGGATGATTTTGTCTGCTCTGACGCCCAGTTACTGATGCCAGCAGAGGAGGAGAAGGACGCTGGTCAATCGTCAAAAATCCCGGGCGGTCGGCAACGCCTTGCAGTACCTCTTGCTTGTAGCCCGCAGCTCCTGGATGCAGAATGTCAGGACGATGAAGTCACATGTGTTGATGATGATGATGACATTGCGGATCCAACGTGGTCTTTTCAGCAGAATTTGCTTGAGAGCACTTCATCACTTGATGAGGAGGAAGACGATGGGATAGTGTCAGTACAGGTCCCACCTCAAAAAGGGAGAGGGCAGTTGCAGAAGTCCGCTGAGCTGATTCCGCCAGCCACGATCAGCAGAAACACCGCTCCTCGCTTATCGCCGTCGAAAAGGTCCAGGACCTTACACTGTACAGCGGCCAGTCTAGCAGCCAGCCTTCTGTCTACCAGGTTTGTGAGCAGAAGAAACACTTTAACCCAAACCAACCCAAAGCCAAAAGCCTGAAAGTCGGCATTGCCAGGCTTTTGGCCTTGGAAATGTTGCCTTTCCATCTGGTGGACACAGATGGGTTCCGCCACGTCATGGCCCTTGCCTGCCCCCAATACCAGATGCCGAGCAGGCATTTATTTTCCAGAAAAGCCGTCCCTGACCTGGCAAGCCAAGTTTCAACTAAAATCTCAAGCGCATTGTCTGCATCTATGTCCGGCAAAGTCCATCTGACCACCGATACATGGACTAGTAAGCACGGCAAAGGCTGTTATATCTCTGTGACAGCTCACTGGGCGAGCTGGGTGGATTCTTCTAGTGGTGACGGTGGCTCTTAGGCTCGGCGCACGCTCTTCAAAACCGCAGGGATGGTGCAGGGTTCTTTCGCCCAAGTTCCACTGGTAGCATCACGTGCCCAGAGAAACCAAGCTGTGTTGAAATTAATCTGTCTTGGAGACCGTCAACACACAGGTCAGGGGCTGTGAACGGCTCTTCGCAATGAGACCGAGTGCTGGCTGGGTGACAAGAACCTTGTGCCAGGCAAGGTGGTGTGCGATAACGGTCTAAATCTGCTGGCCGCCCTTAAGATCAGTAGGCTGGAGCACATCCCTTGCCTGGCACACGTCAGTAACCTTCTGGTCCAGAAATTTCTAAAGCGCTACCCGGGTCCGGACTGCCTGCTGAGGAAGGCTCGAGGTCTGGGCTCACACTTCCGCCGTTCGCACCCTGCTTCATCACGGCTGGCCATGTTACAGCGTCAGCTCGGCCTTCCCGTCAACCGTCTCATTGTTGACGTGGCAACACGCTGGAATTCCACCCTCACATGCTCCAGCGATTGTGGCAGCAGCGCAATGCCATTACGCAGTACGAAGTGACACATGGCCTGACAAGCATGGAGTGGAGGCAGGTGAAAGAGCTCTGCACCATCCTTGCCAGTTTTGAAGAAGCCACCAAAATGGTCAGTGTGGACAATGCTCTTGTCAGCATGAGCATTGTGGTGATCTTAGTACTGGAACAAGTGTTGGACTCTCTGAAACAGCAGGTCCCAACAGCGACAGAGGAGGAGATGGACACAGATGCGGACCTGAATAGGGTGTGTATCTAACATGATATAAAAGGAAGTCAGCTTAGACCACATGTGATCGAACCTCTAACCCCTGATGAAGCCAGGTTAGCTGGTGAAACATGTTGGGGAGGTCAGGCATAACGTTTTAAATTGTGATTTCTCACCTTTGTCTAGAAGTGTCACCAGCTGCAGATGGGGTCACAAGGGGGCCTTATTTGTTTTGTGTCCATGAGATTAGGGACGACTGCCCAAGTAGGAGGCTTGGGATCCCTTACTGGAGCTAGTAAATTGCTGTATATATAAGGTTTTACTGTTAATAGGTGGTGCAACACCAGACTTGATAACAGAAAAGGAGCTATTCCTTCTTTCAGAAGTAGAAAGGATTAAATGGCGAGGTTAGAAATCAGGTTTTTAAATAGTGTGTATAGAGGTTAAGAGTTATACATAATAAAAGTTACGTTTTAGTGTTTTACAGATAGAGAACTGATAGAGTTTAAGTTTGCCTATGGCAAAATAGTAAATATGGTGGTCAAAAGTCACTCTCTTTTCTCTTGCGAGATTCCCATTTTTTTGGAGAATATGGGACACAGATGCGGACACAGAGCCCGACACTTTCACAACTTTATCGGTCTTCATTAGGTGGTGGTTCGGGCTCCAGGGCTGGTGCAAGGCGGCGCCTCAGCTCTCAGGGTACAGCATCTGTGGCAAGTCAGGACTGTGTTGTAGGCGGAGGAAGCGGAGGAGGAGGAGGTATTCCTGCACACCGATGTTACCGATGTCCCTGCCTTGGAAAGAGGTTGACACGGATTTGAGGCGAAGGAGGAAGATGAGGAAGATCAGTTTGCTAGTGCCCCTTGACCCAGAGGCTTTGGAAATCAAGGCTCCATCTCTCACATGAGTGCTTGGATGCTCCATTTCCCCCAACATGATCCTCGCATTAAGGCCATCAAAATGAACAACAGTTACTGGGTGGCCCCCCTCCTCGATCCCTGTTACAAAGCAAAACTCAGCTCTTTCCTTACCCCCACCCAAATAGAGAGTAAAATGCAGGAATTGGAGACCGTGCTGATTGATCAACTGGAGACATCTGTTGCATCTGCTTCACGTTCTTCAAATGTCACGGTGGAACAACATCAGCAACGTGACAGCAGCAGAGAGACAAGTAACCGTAGCGGCAGCAGCAAGCTTTGTGGCAGAAGCCTAATGGGTGACCTCTGGCAATCCTTATTTACCACCTCAGCAACACATATAATGCAGGGCACACATACGACACTAAGAGACCGGCTTAAGATCATGGTGCACGACTATCTGCGTCTCAGCACCAATGTTTTTGGATATGTTCCGGACCCAATCGACTTCTGGGTATCCAAAATGGATGAATGGCCCGAGCTCGCTCGCCACGTCATAGAGGTCTTGTCCTGCCCAGCAGCCAGCGTCATATCTGAGCGCACAGCTGGAGGAGTCATTATAGACAAACACATCTGGCTTTCCACTGATGATGTGGATCGTTTGACTTTCATCAAGATGAATCAGGCATGGATCTCTGATGATGTTGTGGCCCCAATTGCCAAGGTCACCGATTAGTTGCCGGTCTACTTCACATTCCTCTTCAAACAGAAATGATCCTCTTGAAAAAAAAAATTTTAAATGATCATTTCTTACTGCAGTTTGTATTCTCAGTTCCCAAAAGGTCATTTTGCTGGTTTTGCGGTGAGGAGACTGTAAAAGACACCAATTGTACATGGTTTCATGAAAAAAACGTATTCCATTTACTCATCTCATCTTCAAAATTTTTCGCACTGTCAATGGTTTTGAGGTCATGGTGCTGTGAGATACAGCTATAATCAAGGTCCTTTGGAACAGAAATGTGGCTTCTAAGTGGGATTTCTCGCTCACAATTTTTAACAGTGGCTGAGAAGACATTTTTATAATTTTTTGGGTCATGCTTCTGTGAAATACAGCTATACTACAGGTCCTATTTAAAAAATGTGGTTTCTAACAGACATTTGTTCTTCACAATTGTCAACAGTGGCCAAAGGGTCATGTTTTGAATTTGTGTGGGAATGTTGCTGTGAAATACAGCTATTCTATAGGTCCTATTATAAAAAATGTGGTTTCTAACAGACATTTGTTCTTCACAATTGTCAACAGTGGCCAAAGAGTCAAAGGTCTTAGCTCACACTTCTGCTTCCGCACTCTGCTTCAGCACGACTGTTTTTGTTGCTGCGTCATAAGGGCATTTTTGCCGTGTCAATAGATGACGGAAGCCAGCCCTGGCTCTCACTGCACCCACTGTAACTCCAGTCCTGCTAGCTGAACCTGCGTGTTAATAGATGACGAACACCAGCCCTGGTTCTCATCGCACCCACTGTAACTCCGGCCCTGCTAACTGAACCTGCGTGTTAATAGATGACGAACACCAGCCCTGGCTCTCACCGCACCCACTGTAACTCCGGCCCTGCTTGCTGAACCTGCGTGATCCATGTTTACAGCCTCTCCTGCCTTGATCAGTAATTTCCTCCAACCCACTTGACAGTAGAATGCAGGATTTTCAGACAGGCCTCATTGACCTACTGGGGACATCTGTTTCGTTTGCTTCACATGCTAATGTCACGGTGGAACAATGTCACCAGTAGAATGGCAAGTAGCTCTAGCCGCAGCAGTATTGGAAAACTAGTTGTTTTTAATATAGTTTATTTCTTATTGCGAAATTTTCTGCTGACGGTCAATAAGGGCACCTGTGCAGGTTTTTGGGTCATGCTGCGTTATAGGATATTGATAGTCAATGTCAATTTCACTAAAATACTGCTTCAAAGACTACTTTCTTCCAGCACTTTTTAATCTGTGGGTCATGCAGGTTTGAGGGTCATGCTGCGGTCCAGGACAGGTATAGTCAATGTCAAGTTCAACTAAAATGGTGGTTCAAAGACTCCTCTAAATTAAATAACCCTAATCTAGCGAATCTTTCTGGGTATTGCAGTCCACCCAGTCCTTTTATTACTTTCATTGTCCGCCATTGAACCCATTCAATATTCCATGTGTGGTCTAACCAGTGACTTGTATAATGGAAGAATGATGTCATGTGGATCTATGCCCCTTTTAATACACCCCAAAATCCTATTTGTCTTGGCAGCTGCTGCCACCAGCATTAAGTTTACTGTCTACCAGCATTCCCAAGTACTTCTCCATGTCACTTTTACCCAGCGTTTTTCCGTTTAACATGTAATCATGGAATGGATTTTTCCTCCCCATGTGCATAACCTTTCATTTATCTGTGTTAAACCTCATCTGCCACTTCTCTGCCAGGCCTCCAACTTATCCAGATCCCTTTGTAATAACACATTATTCTCTATTATGTTGATTACTTTACAGAGTTTAGTATCATCTGCAAAGATTGATATTCTACTGTGCAATGTCACGGGTGCCCCTGCAACCCTCACACCAGGTCATGGTCGCACCCGTGTCTCTGCTGTGTGTGGCGCCTTGACCCGCATGTTGGGCCACGGGCACAGTTGCAGCCCGGTCCCTGGATGAGGCTACTCACTTCTCCATGCTACCTGCGCTGTTCCTGCTGACTGCCACGTCGGCTAAGTTAAATTTAAAGGGCCAGCGCACGGGTCCACTCTAGAACTAACCTTCTCATAGAAGCTGATGAGATTAGTTTGACAGCATCGATCTTTCATAAACTCATGCCGGAACGGCATTATACATTTATTTTCAGTGGTATACTCCAGTATAGCATCTCTTAGATAACCTTAAAACATTTTACCTACAACAGAGGTTAAACTTACCGACTTAGCTTCCAGGATGACTTTTTGACCCCTTTTTGAATATTAGCACCACATTTGCTATGCACCAATCCTTTGGGACATACCCAGTTACTATACAGTCCATAAATGTTAAAAATAGGGGCCTGTCTATCACATTACTTAATATCCTTAGGACACGGGGTGTATTTTGTCAGGACCTGTTGATTTGTCTATTTTAATTTTCTTAAGGCGGAGCTGAACTTTTTCTTGGGTTAGACAAGAAACATTTAAAGTGGAGTTTACCACATCCTCCAGCTTATCAACAAGAATGTAATTTTCCTCGGTAAGTACTGTGGAGAGAAAATTGTTTAACCCTTTAAGCCCCAGGCCTGAAAAGGCCTTAATGACCAGCTAAATTTTGTAGTTTTTGCCACCTTGTGTTTCAACAGTAGTAACTTTTTTATCATTTAAGTGAAGTTTTGTGAGGACCTGCTTTATGCTGGATAAGTTTTATTTTCGGGGCATTGTTTATAAATAAATAAGTTACTGTAGATTTTTTTATTTTTTAAATATTTTTTACACCATTCACATTCACACTAAATAACCTGTTAGATTAATTCTACAGGTTATTACAGTCGCGTAGATACCTAGTAGGTGTAGGGTTTTTTTTTGTGTGTAATTTATGCACAATAACTTTATTGAATTTTTATTTTATTTTTTTTTTTCTACACTAGAAGTCCCGATAATCCAATGGAGAAAGGGAATGTCCTTTGGTTATGCTGTGGTCATGGTGCTGTTAACTACAGCTCTATTGCTAGCGCAGCTGCAGCAATAGAGGCCGCAAAACCCCTGACATTGACGATGGGTGGTTGTTAAGGGGTTAATAGCTTTGTTTTCTTTTCATCACCCTCTACAATACCTCCCTCACTAGTTTTCAAATTGCCAACATTTTCAGTTTTTTACTATTTAAATACAGGCAGTCCCCGACTTACATCGTTCCGACTTACGTCTGTCCCCTAGTTTTGAACGGGGAACGGAACGATGCAAGCCAGGGACAGCTGACAGCGTCCGGGCGTTGCGGTGGCCCAGGCGCTGTCAGCGATCTTCGCAGCTGCATGCGACTCCTGAGAGCGCATACAGCTGACTCTCCGGTCCGCGTCCGCAACCGGGCACTGCCATGGCCCGGGCACCGGCGGGGATTGCTTCGGCTGTACGCGACTCCTCCTGGAGCGCATAGAGCCAAAGCCTCTATTGCAGAGCAGAGAGCGAGCGCTCCCTGCTCCGCAATAGAACTCCAGAAGGCGGCAAGCAGACATGCGACCCTCCAGAGTCTCCGGCACAGACAGCGCGCGATATCATCACGCTGCTTGCGCGGCCTGATGACATCACCGACCTGTGCCAGAAGACCGAGGGCGAGGTGAGCCTCGGAGCAGCGGGGGAGTGAGGTGAGTATTTGTATTTGTTATTTTTAATAAGCCCTATCTATACCTATCTATGGGGGGCATACTTGCCTAAACCTATCTATGGGGGACATACCTGCCTATACCTATCTATGGTGGACAGACCTGCCTATAGCTATCTATGGGGGACATACCTGCCTTTAGCTATCAATTGGGGACATACCAGCCGTTAGCTAGCAATGGGGAAAATACATGCCTATAGCTATCTATGGGGGACATATCTTCCTATAGCTACCTATGGGGGACATTCCTGCCTATAGCTATCTATTGGGGACATACCTGCCTATACCTGCTATGGGGGACCTATACCTGCCTATACCTGCCTATAGAGGACATATACCTGCCTATGGGGGACATACCTGCCTATTACCTGTTATAGGGGACATATACCTGCCTATGGGGGACATACCTGCCTATATCTGCTATGAAGGACATATACCTGCTATGGGGGACATACCTGCCTATTACCTGCTAGGGGGACATATACTTACCTGTGGGGGACATACCTGCCTATACCTGCTATGGGGGACATATACCTGCCTATGGGGGACTTACCTGCCTATACCTGCTATGAGGGACCTATACCTGCCTATGAGGGGACATACACCTGCCTATAGCTGCTATTGAGGACATATACCTGCTAGGGGGAAATATACCTGCCTATAATTACACACCATACATATACACCATACATGTACTAAATATATTGGTTCCGACTTAAATACAAATTCAAGTTAAGAATGAACCTACAGTCCCTAACCCGTATGTAACCCGGGGACTGCCTGTAGTTAAAAAATATTTTGAGGTTAGTTTTACTCTCTTTGGCAATATGCCTTTGTGTCTCCAGCATTGTTGTCTTTATCATTATTTTACATATTTTATTTTTTTCCTTATAGCTTTTTAGTGCCTCTTCACTGCCATCCTGTTTAAGTAGCTGAAATGCATTAGTTTTGTTATTTGTTGCCTCCTTTACACCTCTGTTGATCCACATTGTTTTTTTCCTGTTTCTAATCATTTTATTTCCACAAGTTATGTACCTCTCACAGTGGGCGCTTAAGATGTTTTTAAAGTTTCTTTTTGAAGACCTTGTCCCAGTCAATGCGGCTTAGGGCCTTTAGATGCAGATTGAAATTTCCCTTCCTGAAAATTTATGTTTTTGTGGCTTCTTAACAAAATACTCTATTGAGGGATAGTTGGAAATTTATTATATTGTGGTCACTCTTTCCTAGGTGCCCCCCAACCTGAACCTTTATTACTCTGTCAGATCTATTAGTCAATATTAAGTCCAGAAGGGCCTTTCCTCTAGTCAGCTTCTGCACCAGTCGGTATGAAAGGTAACTATATTTATGTATTGACAAAAACATCTTTCCTTTATGAGAGCCACAGGTTTTATTTTCCCAATTTATGTCTGGGTAGTTAAAGTGACCCATAATTACAACCTCATTCTGATTAGCCACCTCATCTTTTTGTCTGAGGAGTTCATCTTCTGTGGGTTCTGTTATATTTGGTGGCCTATAGAAGAACCTTAGTAGAATTTTATTATTGTTATTACCACCATGTATATCTACCCATAATTACTCCACATGTTAATTTCCTGTATCTTTATATATCCTACTACTTACAGCATGGTAGGTAGACAGCAGGGTTGGAGGTGGGAGTGTTGTATGGAGTCTGTATACATCTACAGCGGTCGTGAACTTTCCCGAATCTGACCTTTGTATGCCGACAGCAGCATACAATGTTATCAGCGCACAATTAGCTGTGTGGTGATTTACTTTATGGCTGCATCACAGTAGGACTGCAGTGTGTCATAATTCAGCAGCTGTTCACTGGAGATACTGACTGAGCAGCTCTACATAGACCCATTCTGACATCCAAAATTGTGTGCTTCAAGCAGCACCCAAATTGAAAAACTATAAAAAAAAAGAGGTATACTTTCTCATTGAAGTGCCATCTCCTCCTTCCTGGCATCCTAAGCACATGCCCTCGTGTACTTAATGATAAATACGGCCCAGACCAGTCCTGGTTGCTTGTTACCTTAAAGGCATAGTACACTGCAATATCCAAGTATAGCAGTATATTATTAAAGCAACACTTGAAATTTCAGTGATGAATCCACGCCAGTGCACATAAGTTTTGGACATGGATTTGATTCTGATTTTCAGAGGTAGATTTTCAGCCTTCTATATACCATAGTGGGAGGTGAGGATTCAGTAAGGAATCCACCTCAACTACTACAAAAAATCTGCAGTGGAAAACAAATCAGTGTTGTGTGCACAAAAACATGGATTTTATATTGGAAACAATGAGAAAAGGATTCTGTTCAGATTAGACACTGATTCGGTTGATTCAGTCTGAAGCCAGGTGTTGGAGGAAACGTACGTTGGAGCTCTCTGTGCTATTTCCAGGTCTGTATGCTCTCATTGTATGTCATTTTAATATTTATTTATTATGATTTATTAGCATGCAGTTCCCTGGTTAATAGTTGTGTTTCACATTTTTAGTGTTGTATTTTTTGGTGATTATGTTGTAGTTTTATATTATTCTTTTCAATGAATGTTGTTATTTACTTTTGGAATATTTTTTTTTTTGGATAGGTTTTGGTTTAATCTTATAGCGTCAATCTGAATATGTGTCAGAATCAGTAGGCATAACACAATAGTATTAATTAGTAATTGCCTTTTTGTTCCTCAACCAGAAAGAAAAAAAAAAACAGATAAAAGGATACTGAATAATACTGATCAGCAGCTTATTCTATAACAATTAATAACAATAAATAAAAAAGTAAATATAATAGATACACACAAATATGTGTATGTGTGTGAGTATATATATAATATATATATAATATATATATAATATATATAATATATATATATATATATATATATAATATATATATATATATAATATTATACACAGTGGAGAAAATAAACTATGATACACTGGTGATATTGCAAGTTTTCCCACCAACAAAAATTGAGCGGTCTGTAATTTTTATCATAGATACACTGTGAGAGATAGAAACTAAAAAAAATCTAGAAAATTATTTTAATTAGAATTTTATTGAAATAAATAAGTATTTGATACAATAGATACAATAGAAAAAGAACTTAATACATGGTAACTGCAAACCTTTGTTTGCAGTTACCGAGATCAGATGTTTCCTGTAGTTCTTGACCAAGTTTGCAGACACTGCAGCAGGGATTTTGGCCCATTCCTCCAAACAGAGATTCACCAGATCTTTCAGGTTTCCGGTCTGTTGCTGTGCTCTCTCCAAAGATTTTCGATTGGGTTTGGGTTCAGGTCTGGACACTGGCTAGGCCACTCCAGGACCTTGAAATGCTTCTTATGGAGCCACTTCTTAGTTGTCCTGGCTGTGTGTTTCAGGTCATTTTTCTGCTGGAAGACTCAGCCACGACCCATCTTCAATGATCTTACTCATGGAAGGATGTTGTTGGACAAAATCTCGTGATACCTGGCCCCATATATCCTCCCATCAATACGGTGCAGTCGTCTAGTCCCCTTTGCAGAAAAGCACCCCAAAAGTATGATGTTTCTACCCCATTGCTTCACTGTTGGGATGTTGTTCTTGGAGTTGTACTCATTCTTCTTCTTCCTCCAAACATGGCAAGTTTAGTTGATATCAAAATGTTCTGACCACATGACCTTCTCCCATGTCTCCTCTGGATCATCCAAATGGTCATTAGTGAGCTTCAAACGGGCCGGAACATTTGTTGGCGTGTGCAGGGGAAAGTTGCGTGCCCTGCAGGATTTTAATCCATGATGCGTGGTAGTGTGTTACTAAAGGTAATCTTTGACAACATGGTCCCAGCACTATTCAGGCATTGACCAGTTCCTCTTGTGTAGTTCTGGGCTGATTCCTGACCTTGCTCAGAATCATCCTTACCCAAAAATCTGAGATCTTGCATGGAATTCCAAACCGAGGAGGACTGATAATCATATTTTGTCTCTTCTAATAATTGCGCCAACAGTTGTTGCTTTCTAAACAATCTGTTTGTCTATTGTCCAGTAGCCCATCCCAGCCTTGTGCAGGTCTACAATTTTGTTTGTGGTGTCCTTAAACAGTGCTTTGATCTTGGCCATGGTGGAGAGGTTGGAGTGTGTTTCAGTGTGTGGACATGTGTCTTTTATATAAGTAACTAGTGCTTTCACATGGTGCGTTTTGGTGCGGTTTTTGATGCGTTTTTTTTACATGTTTTTTGATGCGTTTTTTGTGCAGAAATATATAGCATTGTTTTGCTGGTGTGCTGACAAAAATAAACCGTCTTTTTCAACGCCAAAATATATACATTTTTCCTGTAGCCTAATTCATGTCCGAAGGTTAATTAAGCCTGTTTGTGCTTTTACATTTAGTAAAACACACAGTGTTTGTAAACGACACATACAAGTAAATTTTTCCTGGCCATTTGTGGAGCGCAATTTATATCCAAGGGTTACCCAAGCGTGTTACTGGGTTCATTTGGAGTCAAAAACAGGGTGTATATTTATCATATACAGATATCATCATCAAACTGTGTCTGTACATTTTAGAACAAACAGTATGTCAGACAGAGAGGTGGCAGGCTCTGCACCTGCGAGTGGCAGTGGCACAAACATTCCTGGAACAGGCCCAGGTCGCAGCACAGCAAGGGGACGTCGCAGCAGGGGTCACTCGGTGAGGCCACAACTGCCGCTGTCATCTAGCGGCCGTGTGTTGTTCAGCAACCCATGGTTCTTGATTGGTTGACTAGGTCATCCTCTTCCTCCCAGATGACATTTGACAACCCCAGCCAAGAGTCGGTGGGAACATCAGACACAACCATTAGTTGGCATGGCCCGGGAGCGGGTCAGCGGCCCTCACCTGTCCTCAGCCCACCTCTGTCCCATCCGGTTCCCTCAGCCAGAGATCTACTATGTGGTCTGGGCTCAGCGCCACTATATAGCGAGGTTGAACAATTTGAGGAGGGCAGTCAGCAGCTACTTGGCAGCGAAGAAATGGGGCCAATATCGCCTGCTTCTTGCAGTAGGCGGCAAAGTATAGATGTGGAGAGTGGCATGGGAGGTCATGTTGTGAGAGGTCAGCCTCGGCATATCAAGACCGGTGATGAGGACAGCAGTGACGATGAAACACAAATAGATGATGATGTAGCCGACCGCACTTGGGAGCCGGGTGAGGCACGGGCTTCATCATCGTCAGGAGACGAGGCCGTCAGCTTGCGTGTCAGGCAGCGGCGCAGCCAGCAAGTGGGTCGTGTGGCCGTGAGTCAGCAGGATAGCAGCAGTGTGAGGTCGGGAGCCAGGCGGCCACGGGGTAAAAAACCCACTTCGCAGGTCCAAGAAAGTAGTGGCACAGGGGCTCAGCGAGGCAGCGGCGGCAGTAGTCACTCAGTGCGGAGCGTTGGCGGTAAAATCCGATACTCGGCGGTGTGGCAGTTCTTTGCTAAGACACCGGAGGAGCCGAATATGGGTATATGTAGAATCTGTGGGCAGAAAGTGAAGCGAAGCCAGGGAGCTAACTTGGCACCACGGCCCTGCGTAAACCCCCTTTTACGTCCCCCAAATCCGGTGGCCGGGGAGAAACGGGGCTCAAAATGTGGGGGTCCACCCTGCCGCCGAAAGCAACAGCAGCAGCGCCCCAGTGGCACGCTTTGCCTTTGGGCAGCCGTAAAAAGGGGCTCCCCCCCCCTCTGCAAAAAAGGGAGCTTTTCTTTTTGACATCATCTCCCGGTCCAAAGCCCCTGCCCCCCGCCCCTCTTTGGGGGCCCACATCTTTTCAGCGAGGCGATTGCAAAGAGACAACAGAGCGCCCAAACCCCATCCAAAGGTTCGGGCAGCTGACCGTGCTCCTGTCCAAGTTTTTTGGAAATTGCAGCCCCCCTTTTCCCAAAATGTGGACTCTGCCCCATTCAAAAAGAACAAATGGCGGTCCCCGGACCGAGATGGAGAGTTCCCAACCCCGAAAATTTTTTTTCCAAAAAGGCGGGACCAACCTTCAAAATATGTAAAACAGAAGGGGGGGTCGCCCCTTGAGCTATGGGGTTTTTTTCCCCAAAAGGTTTAAACCCCAGCGCGGCCCTTCTGGAGCTGTAACTACGGTCGGGGCCAGTACATGTCCTTTAGGGCCCCAAACGGGGTGAATGTGCTTTCCAGCCCGGGCAAAACCCAACAACTTGGATGGGAAACGCCGTTTTCCCTCCCCCACTTTTTTAAAACGGGGCCTGCACCTGCCCCCAATGCCCCGCCCATCCTCCCCACCACCCCCAAACCTTTCTCAACCTCCAAAAGTACAGTTTCCATCATCCCCAAAAGTGAAAGGGCACAGGGGGTGCCCCACGCATTTCTACCCCTTCTTGCCTTCGGCGAACGAAGTCACACGGGGGAGGAACTGCTCCGCGTAAATGCAGCAAGAAATTAAATGGTGGTTTTTCCCGCCCAACTGCAAATGGGAAACCAAATGGGAAGGCCCAAGGGGAGGAACTTGTGTCCGCCTGCACCGAGGAGGGATGGCCCCAATGCGCCCTGCATGGCGCCCCCGGGTTTTTAAAAATCTTTTTTGTGAAAGGTTCCTGAATTCTTCCACCGATTTTCGGAAAAAATTCTGAAACGGCCGGGAAACCCTTGGAAACCCACTTTTTTTCCATTCGTCCCAAAGCCAGGAACCCCCCCCTTCAAATTTGCAGCGGCAAAAAGGCCCCCCCAACACACCGATATGCAATTTTTCCAAACCCCGGGAAATTTCCCAGCCTGCACAGGGGTTGGACCGACTGGAAATGGCCAGAGAAAGGCCAAATTTAACAATTTTTTTGTTTGATCCAGGCAGACAGAATACTCCCCTGTGAAACTTTATGTCAGCCAGTGGCAGTTTCATGCGTGAAAACCTCCCGTTTTTTGAGGCCATTCGAGGGGCGACGTTTTTTGGTCAGTCCCCGGGGACTAGGGGGATGAATAACATCATTCCACTGTTTCATGCCCCGGGAACGGGAATGCTGAAAAATCTGTTTTGGCCGGGGGGACTGGAGACTTGGCGACTACTTCTCGTGGCCACATGCGTCCGGGGGGGACAAAAATTTGGGGAGGAGGGGGGACATTGGAGCAAAAGCAATGTCTGGTGAAATAAATGGATTTTTTTAACCCAGGGGTAAAGAGGGGGAGGCGGGGCACTGGGGGGAGGTGGTTTGGAGATGAAAGACGGGGCAAAATGACCCCCAACCCAAGGGTGGCAGTATCAGGGGAAATGGGGGCAGGGACCCCCCTGGGATCACTTTTCAGATGGCCCGCAGCAGGTTTAAATTTCCCCTGGCAAAGTGACGGGCCCGAATGGGTCGGGAAAACCGGGCAGGGGGAAATGACTTTTTGGGCTCTCCACCCTATTGGACCCTCCCTGCGGTCCAAAATTGGGAGCCTTTTTTCCCCAGCTATTGGGGGGAAGGGACAAACTCAGTTACTAAAAGGGAAATCCCCCGGGAAATCAGTTTGGCTGCGGTTTTATGTGCGGCATCTTTCCCTCCTCTGACAGGTCTGACCAGGGGGGGACCCCAAGCGCTCAGGGGGTACTTTTTCCGGGGCGGTTTGTTTGGGGAAGGGGGGGGGGTTAGGAGCAGACCGGGCTCCATCAGAAAACCAAAAGTCTGGAGCACTGATGAGCACTTTTTTTTCACCCGCCAGTGGAGGGGGCACCCCGCCAGCAGAAAGCAGCAGGCCTGGAGCAGTCCCTAAAACCAACAGTTGTGGCCATTTGGGACAGCACCGGGCCACCTCATTTAAAGGGAACCGCGGGAAATTTATTTGGGACCGCCAAACGGAAAGGGTGGGGCCCGGGGAAAATTGCCGATTTGCAGTGGAGAAGCTGTCCTGCCCCCGGGCCAGTAGTGTGGACAAGGGGGTTTTTTCAGTCGGGGGGCCATCGTTACCCCAAGGAAACCCGCTTTACCCCGGGGAAAAGGGGGAACGACTAAACCTTTGCCCAAGAAAAAAACGGGCCCCTTTGGACCCGGCCGGTTTTTCCCACAAACCAATGCCTTGGGCGTCAGTCTGGGTTCAAACTACCTGCCCAGCCCCTATTCGGGATGCCACTCCCCCCCCCTGATGCCCCCCCCACTTTCTGCTGACATTTTTCTCCATCTGCCTAGCACCATCTTTACCAGGGACTAAAATTGCCACCCACCCTAAACCACTCCGGGTCATTTTTCCACTCTATGACCTCATGCGGCGGGCGGCTGTTGCCGTGCCCATCCACCCTGGGTAAATTGTGCCACGGGCCCTGCCCCTCAGGCGCGTTTTGTGGCGGGCTGCCAGGGTCCCTCCCATTCCCCAATTGGGGGCCCACCCCTGACCTCATGCTGCCCCGGCCCCGGGTTGACCTCCGCTCTCGTCATTGTGCCACTTTTGTGGCTTCCTCTTTGTTTTGCCACCCCAAATGTCATTTGTCCACTGCCTGATCTCATACTGCGGGCCGGGGGCCGTGCCCTACCCACTGTGTAATTGTCCCACTCTGGGGCCCCTAAAACTGTTTTGCCCCACCCCCCCCCCCCAGAATGCCCTTTTGGGGCCACGGGGCCTATCCGGGGGCCGGCTGTCGTGCCCTCCACACGGTGGATTGTGCCACCTGGGGCCAAAATACTTTTTTGGGGCCGCCGTCCAAAAAGACCTTTTTTGGGCCACCCCTGTTTCTCATACTCCCCTCCCGGGGCCGGGTGACCTCCAAAACTGTGGATTTTTACCACTCGGGGGCCTAAAAACTTTTTTTTGGCGCCCAAAAATTTTCATTTGTGCCACGGGCCTTTGATCTCATACTGCTGCCGGCTTTGGGCCCAAACCCAAAACGGTGTTTTGTCCCCACCTGGGCCTAAAACGGGTTTGGGCCGCCTTCCCAAAACCCCCCAATTTGTGCCATTTTGGCCCTACTAAAATTACTGTTTTGGGGCCCCCGGGGTGACCTCCACACTGTGTAAATTGTCCCCACTCTTTTCCCAAAATACTGTTTTCCCCGCCTCCAAAATTAAATTGTGCCATTTCCCTTTGATCCCCATGCGGGCGGGCGTCGTGACCTCCACCCCTGTACATTGTGCCACCCGTGGTTTAATACTTTTTTTGCCGGGGCCCCAGAACTTCATTTTTTGGTCCACTCCCTTTGACCTCATACTCCTGGCCCCCCCCCGGTGACCTTCCGGGCTCCAGCCCTTTGTGCCCCTGGGTTTTCCTGGGTTTTTTTGCCACCCCCAAAGGAATGTCATTGTGCCACTGCCTGCCCTTTGGGGTTTGGTGGTTTGCCGCCTTCCCCCCTCCACACCCCCTTTTCACTAATTTTTTCCCCACCTAGCTCTCATTTTTTTTTTTTTCCGGGTTTTCGCGGGCATATTTTTATCGGGGCTACACCCCCCGGGCTTGATTTTTTTGGCCCATTTTTTGGGCCCTCTTAAGTGCCCGGGGGAAATTTTTAAAGGAAGCATTCAAAAAGGGGCGGCGGCAGTCACTGCGTGCTTTACTAAAACACAAAAAATTTGATTGAAACCAAAAACCCAAGCCCCCTTTCGCATATTTAAGCTTTGAACTTAACGTTTTTTACGCACCCTGAAAGGCTCTTTGCGGGGCCTGAAAAAACTGTTTTTTAAAAAAGGGGCGATTCGTCCCGAAGAAAAATTTCGGCCCCGAATTTTTTTTGTCGGAAAATTTGGGCCGAAGTGACCAAAACTAATTTTTTGAAAATTTCCCCCAACCAAGTAACACTTTTAAAAAGGGGATAGGGGAAACTGTGAAGATCTACATCCCATTGGTATGAGTGATGAAACAAAGCTACAGCAGAACAGTTCACTTCCAAACTGAACCAGGGACCTACCAGTCATTTTTCTAAAATAACATTTCAGTGAACCCTGAGGCGCATTGTTGCTTTAGAGCAGGGTTTGCTGTGCCGAGCACCACAGTTGCACTAGTAATAAGCAGTAAGTAACTTCCTCTGATCATCATTTAACCCCTTAATTGCCACTGTCCCCTGCCCATTTAGGTCACTGGGTTTGCTAGTGTCCAATAGAGCCTGGGGAAATCTTACACAGTCAGCCTTAGGGATCTAGAGTAGCCCCAGGGCTGTCTCTAAAGTAAGCCGGCTGCTAGCTCACACTACGTTTATACTGAAGTTTAAAAATAGTTATCCCTAATGCTATGTTCACAAGGTGTAATTTGCGGGACGTATTTCGCCCGCAATTACGCCATGTGCTCGGGAGCGGGGGCAGAAAACAAATATTAAACCATTCCTGTTTGCGGTGGTGACAGAACCTGTGGTCTGTGTTAGGAAATCTGCTACAAACTTTGTAGGATTTCGTTGTGGAGCAGTGGAGAAGCAGGTCTCCCTTTACGTCGCTGACAGGCTGCTATGTTTAGGGGAAGTTTATTTATCTATTGTTCTAGTGATGACATACATTAAAATATATGGGACTTGGTCTGGCATAACCATAAATTGGGATAGATAGTCTTGCTGACACTTGATCACCCCCAGGAGTGTCATTTGCTCTATGTGGTCTCTGAGGGATTAATTTTCTCCAAACATTTCCCTTCTCCTGTGGGCTTGGATGGTAAAAATGCCTGGATACACCTTCCTTTGTCCACAACTTATTTTTTGTAATACACATTGCCATTTGGTTCTTCTTAAAGCCTTGGTTTAGGAAACTGCTGTGGAAAAAGTGACATTCTAAAGTTTTGCTGAACACACTTACTGCAGAGGTGTAGGGATATGGTTGGCTTGGTTATCTCCTATGCATGGCTCTTTTTTTTTTTTTTGCTTCCCAATGGCAACATTTTATGGGCTGGGAACAGAAAGATGAGCTTGGGTCCACTGGAAGGATAATCTCTGAAATCTCTAAATCGACACATTTATCCTCTTTTTTAGAGACAGGGATTCTCGGGATAGGAACGAGAATTATCCATCCTTGGCTTTGATGTACAATGTATGACACAGGGGAAACAAATCCTTAGCATAACAGGACACTCTAGATTTACTCCTCTATAGGAAAACCCTAATCTATCAGAATTTGGTAAGTTTCAGGAGCTTGACACATGGTCCACTGGTGGAATTTTCACTATTGGTCAGGTAGTTTCTCAGGGCTCATTGAGGAGTTTTGCTCAACTTCAAGCAGATTTCTGAACCATTTTACCAATATTTGCAGTTTTTATATGCCATCTCGACCCAATTTCAGTTTCTCTAATTATCTATTAATTTGTGTCTGTTAATGGAGATACTGTATAAAGCACAGTCTGCTAAAGGTGTACTTTCTTATATTTATAGTCATCTATCTGCAGAGTATCTCCATAAGCATTCTCTGGAAGTTAAAGATAAATGGGAATTAGATATTGGTCCCAATGCGATGAGTCAATGGGATCTTAGTCTTATTACTAATTTGTCCCGAAGCAAGTCACAAATGTTTTCTCTTATCTTGTTACTTCATAGGGCACACAAGTCCCCTGCATTACTATAAAAAATTGGGATGAGGGATAATTCCAATTGTCCTAGGTGAGAAAGAGAGAATGCTTACATGTTTATGCTGATATTTTGGGAAAGTTTGTTCCTGGGGGATGTTGGAAAGATCCCAATCATGCTGCTCACTGATCCCCTGGTACCTGTAGTGGGCTTTGTAGATGATGTAATGCAGGAACCACCTGTTACCATAAGTATCTTAGGATTTCTGATAAACTTATTGCCTTTTATTGGAATCAATCCACTTCTCCAACTGTTAGAGAATTTGTTAATACATTGAATACCACCTTACAGCTAGAAAAATTAGTATAACTTAAAAGCAATGCCGCCCTTAAAGTTGAAAGTATATGGGATCCATGGCTGGATACTAAAGGTCTGACCACTAACTTTTACTGTGGGACTGCAGTGGTCGTCCTGCAAGTTGAGGTGTGAAAGTGCTCTGATGGGAGTGGAAATCGGGAGGGATAGTGGAAAAATCTGCTTGAAGGGAAATTTGGCTTTTTGGGTAGTTTTCAGGAACGTTAGGCTAGTTCACACGGGAAAACTGCGGACGTAATTACACCCCGCAATTTCGCCGGTGACGGGGCGGAGCGCGGGAGGAGAGCCGGGGGCCGCAACCTCGCCGGCCCAAGATTGTAATACCAACGGCGCCATAAACCCGCTGGGAATTCCCCTGTGTCACTTTTTCCCCGCCGCCCGGGTCGCCAAGCAGGAGAGGAGACGGGAACCATAGTTTCCCCAACTGTTTGGGTTTTCCGTAAGAATGGGCCAATTTCATCCCATAATTTGGATTCGCCGTAAAACGACCGAAAAACGTCCATTTATTAAGCCGTGGCAACATGGCCTTAAGTTTGTGGGTTTTGTAAAATCAGGATGTGACATTTAAGATTTAAATTTGTAACTTTCAAGTCACACAGATTTATTTTATAAAAATACTAATTAAAAACAAAGGTTCAAGGTATTATTGAGGCCATTTTTACATGGCAGCATTGGAGGCAGCCCCCCCTACGGTTGTAATCTAACCAAAATGAAAAAAGTTTAAAACAAAGGGTTCCCCAAGTACTCACAAAATACTTTTGTGGAAACTGGCTTAAATCTGATGTACATGAATTTTCAGACCCACATTGGCCATAACTGTGCTTTCTATTGAGAGTCTAGAAAGTTGTAATCAAGCATAAAGAAGGTTTAAAAAGGGCCAATAACACAGAGGAGGAGGTCATACTGGGATAAATCATGAAACACATGTGTTATTGTTCCTGTCTGCAGACAGTATGCCGTGGTGTTATTGCTGGCTGTCAGGGGTGATCTCCAGCAGCGGGATTTTGTTGAATCTGTATTCTTCACTCGAAGAGTTTTGATTGTTAGGAGTTCCCACATAATCCTACTTGGATGAGATGTAAAGTCTGTGATCCTGAACCTTCTGTATTGATCTCCAGCCAAACATGACTTCCAAAGTATCACTACAAGACATCATTCTTTTTATAGCGTCTCATTAACAGAATGGATTTCAGGATAATATTTGGTATAATGGGGGATCAGAATACTATTTAATGTGATTTGTATTTTCAAAAAAAAAGGAATATGTAATTCTTTGTAAAATTAGTTTCTATAAACCCAACTACGTGTATTAATATTATATATTAGTATTGGATTATGATAACTAAAACTGAAAAAATTTAACTAGAGTTTATAATAATATATATAATAAAATCATAAATATTAATATACAAAATATTAAAATGTAAATACCAAACCTACTGTATCACAGCCAAACATTTGAATTTTTTCATAATGGTGTAAGATGATGCCTATGAAATTTAGCGAAAATGGCAAATCCAAGACATAACTTAATTCCGTGACGCAAAATGGGATTTTACACAGAGGATCTTACAAAGCATTTCTACTTCCTAAGCACTTTCTAGCAGAAGTAAATTCAGCAGTCCTATTCAATATGATATTCCAGTACATGTGTTCAACAGCTTCCTAAATTTTGATTATTGGTGAGTGAAAAAATGTGCAAATTAAACACCCTTTCAATATTATCCTTTGCATTTAAAATACCTATTGTTAAATTGAAATACAATATGGCGTTTTAGATTCAATGTACTTTTATATTGTAGATTCTGATATAGAATATATGGTGATGTGAAAGAGTAATGACACACATATTAGTTTTTTTTACCAGAAGAAAGAAAGCTGGCTCTGTAATGTCCCCTATTGGAGGTACTGTAGTTTACCTTCAAGTCAATATCTGAACCTTGAAACATGACTAGGGATTATTAGTCAAACCAGAGCTACTAAACACAGGACTGATCTATAGACAGCTATTTCCTTTGACAGTAAATAGCAAGGTGCTCATTGGCTGGGTGAGAGGCCTTTGACGTTAGTATAATGGGGTAGTATTTCTCCTTTTAGTAACCACCATATAGGAAGTTTTGTAGGACAGAGCATGATCACTGGGAAAAGAAGGATGCCAATAATCTCTCTTCTGAAAGAAAGCTAGCTCTCAAGTGCTGCCTAGATATCTTTGTATAATGTCTAATAGAGAGCACTAGAGAACCTTTTTATCAAGAGAACAAATGAATATAGTTCCTGACAGATCCTTTGTTTTGTATAGTGCAAAGTCATGGCAGTATCAAAATGCTTACTTTTTTGTACACAATTTTATTAAAAAAAACAGGGCATTTTAAAAGTATAGTCAAACATGGTTGAGTATAGCATAAATTCACGAAAACTATGCCGATAAAGAAATAGAGGTTCTGTTGGTAGCTCTCATCCTACTGAGATTATGTGGGGGATTTGTTGTAGACTGTACATGCACAGAACTTCTTTGCACAGCTGAATTTTAGGAGGAACGCTAAAAAATTCTCTCAATGTCACAGGCTGGTGGACAGTAAAAGGGCCTACCAAGGGTAGAAGAAAAACCTTCGACGCATATTTAACAACCAAGCCACCACCATATGTGACGAAGTGTGGGGTAGATACAATTGTGCAGGGCGACTGTTTAGAGGGTAGGATTCTAAAATATAACTGCTTGTTTGAGGCACAGATTTTCCTTAATCTCTGTCCTGTCACATTTTCTGGCAGACTTAATAATTTTTTCTCTTAAGCCTTTTTATCCTCACTGTAATGCCAGTTCAACTATAAACTCTCTCAGCCAAAGCAGCAACTAGGCTGGTTTAATTCATCAGTGTATTAACCCGATTTCTGCGTGACTGAGCTATGCCAGCACTGATAACTAAAGGCAAATCTCTATTAACTACGCATAAAGGAAGCAAGTAGGCTGAGATTATATTGAACTAGGTCTGCTATACATTACCAAAAATAAGAATTAAAAAGTTAGAATGTATGTATGAATGAATGTATCAATGTTAGAATGTATTAACATTCAGTACTAAATATTTTTTGCTTAATGCAATTGTTATTTTATATGTGTCTATATATAGTGTGTGAAAATTCACATAGTTACATAGTTAGTACGTTTGAAAAAAGACATATGTCCATCAAGTCCAACCAAGGGTGGGGAAAATGTGTATGAAGGGAGGCACACAAGAAGATTTTAAGCTTAGTTTTCCTTACTGATGAAGACTTTGAAACCCATAAAGGCAAGAACTGATCTGCTCTAAGGAAGATTTCATTTCTGATCCCAGTGTTGTCATCACACTGGATCCAGATATTTTATACAACTACATATGTATTACTATTCTTTAGTTTCAGGTAGTTATCCAAGCCTCTTGAAACCCTCAACTGTTCCTGCTGTGAACAGCTCCTCGGGCAGGCTATTACACAATTTCACAGTTCTCATAGGGAAGAAGGCTTTTCTCCTCTGGAGATTGAATCCTTTTTTCTCCAGCCAAAGGGAATGTCCTCTTGTCTTTTGAGGGGGCTTTACATGAAATAGATTTTTCTCATACTTTTTTGTAGGGGCCATTTATATACTTATATAAATTAATCATGTCCCCCCCCGAAGCCGTCTTTTCTCAAGACTAAATAAGTTTAATTCTTTTAACATCTCTTCATAGCTGAGATGCTCCTTTCCCCTTATTAGTTTGGTTGTTTGTCTTTGCACTTTCTTTAGACCCATTACATCCTTTCTATAAACTGGAGCCCAGAACTGCACAGCATATTCCAAATGAGGCTGCACCAATGTTTTATATAGCAGTAATATTACATCCCTGTCCCGCGAGTCCATGCCTCTTTGAATACATGCCAGTATGCTGCTTGCCTTAGAGGCAGCTGATTGACATTGCATGCTGCTCTGTAATTTATGATCTACAAGCACACCAAAATCCTTCTCAAGATGCCTGCAGATTATTAGTACCAAGATGCAGAACTTAACATTTATCCACATTGAACCTCATTTGCCAAACACTCAGTGTGTCCAGGTCTGCCTGCAATTTATGAACATCCACCATATATTGCACTACACTACATAGCTTGGTGTCATCTGCAAAAATAGAAACCGTGCTATTAATCCCCTCCACTATGTTATTAATAAATACATTGAATAAAAGAGGACCCAATACTGAGCCCTGGGGACACCACTTATAACCGGGGACCACTTAGAGTGGGAGTCATTTGTCTGTGTACGATCCAATAGTCGGTTTTTAATCCAATTACACACTTATTTCTAACCCAATAGATTTTAATTTACCCAATAAAAGCTTATGAGGGACAGCATCAAACGCATTTGCAAAGTCTAAAAACACTATATCCACAGCCGCCCCTCTATCCAGACTTCTACTCTTCATAAAGCGGAAGTTTCATTTTAACAGTGAAATCTAAGGACAAAAATGTAAGCATGGCACAGTATATTGTGGCGTTTCAACTGCACGCTAACCAAATGCAGTCATTTTATTAGGGCATTGCAAGCAGTAGAAACTGAGGCACAGTAAGTTTAAAAATAATTCTTATTATATTTGTACTTAGTTTAAAACTAAAAGCTTCCAAACAGATCAAAATAAATGAATTCATTTTTTTTTACTGTTAAGTTATCTAAAAAGCTTCACAAAAATGATCATTATCCTTTTAAACCATATATTAATTATTGAAAATGTAATAGGTCTTACTAGACTGCTTCCTCCCCTTTTAGCAGCCTATAGTTCTCACTCATTAGATTAGACTTACCCTATCTATATTTTGCTACTTTATTCTCCTTACTGGGGAGGCACACTGTAGACCCTTTTTTAAATGAGAACAGTCAATTTTTTCAAATGGGGGCATTATTAAGGCCATTTTTACTGTAATGTTGAGGCAGAGTGTAGGACATAGCAGGGAGAAGAAAAAGAGGGAGAATGATTTTAATCAGTCAGCATATGAACACACACACATTCACTATCAATAACAGCAGGATAGATCTCCCAGGGGCCGCACATTTCTACAGAGTAGACCACTCTATTGAAGATTTGCAGGTTGTGATTTGCAGGTTGTGGGACATTTAAAGACACAGAGGGAGAGAAAGGAATGGGAATATACCATATATACTCGAGTATAAGCCGACCCGAGTATAAGCCGAGGCACCTACTTTTGCCACTAAAAGCTGGGAAGACTTATTGACTCGAGTATAAGCCTAGGGTGGAAAATGCAGCGGCTACTGAAATTTCAAAAATAAAAATGTTCCCCATAGGCAGGTATACGTAGTTTAATGTCCCCCATAAGCAGGTGTAGGCACTTTAATGTCCCCATTAGGCAGGGTATAGGCAAGTATATGTCCCCCATAGCATGTATAGACAGATATGTCTCCTATAGGCAGGTATAGGCTATTATAGGCAGATATATGTCCCTTCGTAGGCAGGTTATAGAGTATTGTAGGCAGGTTATAGGCAGTTGTATGTCCCCTCATAGGCAGATATATGTTCCCCCACAGGCAGGTAATAGGCAGGTATAAATCCCCCATATGCAGGTTATAGGCAGGTATATGTCCCTATAGGCAGGTTATAGGTAGGTATATGTCCCCATAGGCAGGTAATAGGCAGGTATATATCCCCCATAGGCAGGTTATAGCTAGGTATATGTCCCTATAGGCAGTTATATGTCCCTATAGGCAGTTATAGGCAGGTATATGTCCCTATAGGCAGGTTATAGGCAGGTATATGTCCCTATAGGCAGGTTATAAGTAGGTATATGCCCCCATAAGCAGTTATATGTCCCTATAGGCAGTTATAGGCAGGTATATGTCCCTATAGGCGGTTATAGGCAGGTTATAGGTAGCTATATGTCCCTATAGGAAGTTATAAGCAGGTATATGTCCCTATAGGCAAGTTATAGGCAGGTATATGTCCTTATAGGCAGGTTATAGGTAGGTATATGTCCTTATAGGCATGTATATGTCCCCATAGGCAGTTATAGGCAGGTATATGTCGCCATAGGCGGTTTTAGGCAGGTTATAGGCAGGTATATGTCCCCATAGGCAGTTATAGGCTGATTATAGGCAGGTATATGTCCCCATAGGCGGTTATAGGTAGGTATTTAAAAAAAAAAAATACAAGCACTTACCTCACTCCCTCGCTGTCCGGACTCCCGGGCGATCCGTCTTCTGGTAAAGGGTGCATGATGTCATCAGGCCGCGCAGGCAGCATGATGACATCGCGCACTGCCTGTGCCCGAGACTCCGGACAGCTGCAAGCAGACGGCTCTCCAGAGTTCTATTGCAGAGCAGGTAGCGCTCGTTCTCTGCTCCGCAATAGAGTCTTCCGATGTATATGCTCCCGGAAGTTGCATACAGCCGAAGCAATCTTCGCCAGTGCTCGGACCATAGCAGTGCCTGAATACCAACGGGTGACCGGTGAGTGAGCTGTATTCACTCCCAGGAGTCACATACAGCTGCAAAGATTGCAGACAGCGCACGGGTCACAGCAGCACCTGGACGCTGTCAGCTACTCGAGATTCAGCTGTATGTGACTCCCAGAGGAGTAGCGTACAGTTGAAGTGTCCCTGCCAGCGCTCGGGCCATCGCAACGCCTGAGCTCTGACAGTGACTCATTTTTTGGGCTGAAAAACTCGGCTTATGTTCGAGTATATACGGTAAGTTAATGCAAAAATTTCAAACTCTGCAATTTGGACTTAATATTCATGCCAGTTTCATGTCACAACATGTGTGAATTGTGAAGGCCACAAATTAATATCTGATAGCAAACAGATAACAGCAAGAGTTAATGGTCTGCCACGCCTCACAAGTTTGCAGATTGTTCTTTTCTGACCTGCTCTAAATAACTTCTCTGTCTACTTTGCCTTTTATTATTTTAAGATCTTTTGAAGACCCTGTCTTATGTGTATAAAAAGTCTGTGAATATTCAGTTTCTTGTATAACATCATGTCTGAAGAGGGGAGATAGTACTCTCGAACGCTTACCATCAAATATACTGAGTTAGCCTCTAAAAGGTATCACCTGATTTCTTCACTCTTCTACTTTAATCAAAGGAGATATAGGGCGACATGTGCCATTAGGACTGCGGCCTTTTTTTGGTGTTTTTTGCACCAAAAAACTGTTGACGCCCTATTCTCTATATAAATCAACTGTAGTACACCAAAGCTGGGTGCATTTTACTGCAGGCACGACACATTTGAATGCGCCTTAATTAAGCGCTTAAAATATGCTAGCAATGATATGCTATGTGCCTAAGTTATGCGGATCAATTGTTTGCATCAATTATACTATGCAAGGTACACCATACGCCAGATATGTTATAGGTTCGTTCATTCAGGCGTACTATAAACTCATTTAATGCACCTTAAAACTGGCGTGGAGGCGCCTCTTTTCTGACATTTCATCCATAATCTTTAAAAGTGTAGTCCTATTTAATCTGGTTTCACTCTTCACAGCCTCTTCTTGCTTTCACTTCCTGTGCAGACTGGGCGGGTCTACAGCAGTGACTGACATTTCAGCTCTGCTAGCACCGATTCCTAGTTAGCCCGTTAGGATATGTTCTCATGGCGTAATTGCATGGCGTATTTCGGCATTGTAATTGCGCTGCAATATGCCCAAAATAAGCCCATTGAGAGCTATGAATACTCAACATTTTCCCCAGCATAAAATTGACATGTGAATGGAAGCCGGCAGTCAGTGTTTTAGAATATGCGCTGGCCAGCACGTACTTCTAAAACACCCGGCGTATTGCGGAGCGTACAGTACGCAGCACAATACGCCTTGTGAACATACCCTTACAGTGACATTACTGACATAGGGCTTGTGAAAAACAATGATACTGTCCAAGCAGGATGTTTGGCTATAAATGTCAGCTAGCAGAGCTGTATTTTTTATAAGACAAATAATCTACTGAAAGAGAAAAACATTCTACCGCGACACACTTAAATGCTGAGTGACTCAGTTATCTTTGAAGTAATTACAGATAAACATTCCGCAGACCTGACAGGGTGGTACAGAGTTTCTCCCAGGTCAGGAACTCTGAGGATTATAGTTTCTTTCAGAAGAAAGATAAGATTAAAGACTGAGAAGCAAACTCTGTCCTGCTGATAAGACATAGCAGAGAATGACATCACCAGTGTGGCCACTGCTAGAGCATAGAAACTTGGTGTCAGTAAGGGTATGTTCACACGGCGTATTGGCGTACTGAAAGCGCCACAATACGCCATGTGTTTTGGATGCCCCCGGCCAGCCCCATTTACATGCATTGTAGGTGGCGCGTAAGCACCACGAACAATTGACACGTCACTTCTCTTCCCCGGCATACAATACAATCGTATTGTATGCCAGGGGAGACGAGGCGTAATTCATAGTTCTCTATGAGAGTTATTCATTACCGTAAATGCGGCGCACATTTTGTGCGTATAACAGCACAAATATGTGGCGAAATGCAAGCTGCCGTTATGTTGTGTGAACATACCCTTACTAGAGAAAATTGTGTAAACACGCAGTAGTCACTGTTTATTGTTCTTCACGACTATTCCTGGATTCTCACACAGCAGCCACAATGCAGCTGAAACTGCATTTGTGTTCAATTCAGTGCAGTTTTCAAACTGACTGAGCTACCAGCATTTTAATTGTTTAAGGGGTTCTCTGCTTTTAGAGAATTCTTGCCTATTACAAAGATGTCTTGACAATAAAATGATCGCAAAGTATCCCCCTGTGAACACCCTCAGCAGTCAGCTGAAAACTTGGGAAAACCTGGCAGAAAGTGAACAATTTTACTGCAGCACCGCCACTGGGAAAATAAGATATTTACCCAGTGCCCAACTGCCCATTCAGATCAATGAGTTGTCTTTATAATGCAGGACAGAATAGTTCATGCATAGTGAGAGACACTCTTTGTAACTGTTCTCCATTCTGGCCAAGAGATGAGGGTCATGAGGATAGGACCCCTCTGTTAGGTCAGAATCACCTTATAAGTTAACTTTACAACCCCTTTAATGACAGAGATTTACCAAGCATTCATTCACAGTTAGGGTATGTTCACACGGCGTATTGAATCCGATTGTGGATACGTTTTTAGATGCATGTTTGGATCCATGTTTCGGACCCTAAATGGACCCAAACACGCATCTAACAATTTGCAGTGTGATTTATATTGCTTTCAATGTAAAACACACATGCATGTTTATATGTGTCTTTCTGATGTGTCTTTCTGATCTGTTCAAAGAATTGACGTCAATTCTTGATCCGAAAGATGCAGCAGACACTCTATTTAGAACTATAGGGTGCGTTCCTGCTGCATCCAAAACGCACCCAAACACATACCTGCATGTTGGATTCATTTTGGATGCAATTTATGCAGTGATTTTGATTGCGTTTTTCTAATCCAAAATGGATCCAACACGCCATGTAAACATATCCTTAAACTGCAGGAAGCTGAAGTCAGTTTGACAGCACAGTGATTTACAGGTCAGTGCTGTTTCAGCTGCATTATACTACTTAAAAACTTAATTTCTCTTTTACCTTTACTATTACTAAAGGGGTTGCACACCTGTTATCTATTTTTTTTTTCTACTAGTGCCCATTTAAAACATAAAAAGTTGTACTCACCTCTTCCCTCGCCTCCAATACCGCCCTCTGTCTTCAATCTCCGCAGATCTTCTGTTTTTTTCTTGTTTCTTCTGCACTGGGATGTCACCACGGAAGTCGATGACTGGCTGCTACTGGGCTTATGCAAAACCTGCCCAAAATCGGCATTATAGGGAAGATTTAGGGCGACATGTCCCAACACGCCAACGCCAGTTTTTTGTTCTATTTGGTGGCAAACCCACTTTTTACGCCATATTCTTGTTGTAAATGATCTGTCGTACACCAAAACTAGGCGCATTATATGCCGGGAACGTCACTTTGTAATGCCCCCGTCGCAAAATGCACCTATTGAGGCGCTTTAAATATGTTATGCTCCCCCGTCGGGCAACGAGCCTCGATAGACACATAAGATATACTACCAATGATATGCTTTGTGCCGCAAATTGAGCAATGTGCACTTTTTTTATGCAATGCGCCCTTTTTTGATACAATGCCCCCTTTTTTGATACGTTGCCCCCTTTTTTGATACGATTTTCCCTTTTTTGATGCAATGAGCCCTTTTTTGATACGATGTGCCAGTTTAGGTGTATTTAGTAATCTATGCAAGATATACCTGACACCATTTTTTAGAAAGTATCGGACTTTCAAGCGCACTTTACACTGATTTAATGCGCCTAAAACTGGCATAGATAAGCCACTTTTCGGACATGTTGCCCTTAGGGTGTTCTCAGGCAAAGGTGGGCCTTCCAAGGCAGGGCATGGGGTGTTCCTGGGAGGGGTGCGAAAATCTCACAGATTTTTTATTTGTTGGTTAGCAAGTATGAATAAAAGCTCATTTTTAATAGATATCAAAAGTTAGTACATTACTACTCTACTTCTCGTGAGTTTTGGTTCTTTTGATTTAGATACTGTATAAATATGTTAATATTGCTGCGCCATTCTGCATGTGTCACACAACTCTAGTTTGGTTGTGCACCATGTGAAGGAAGTAAATAGACTACACACATTATAGCAATTAAATGTGCACTTATTGGAAAGGATGTCAAAATTCTCACCTGGGACGAAGGCAGACAACAGTTTCAATAACTTCTAAGAAATTATTCAAACACATTTTAATATATAGTTATTTACATTTCATGTTAGTATGTGTTGTATTTGAAAAATACTGCTATTCTACTGTAACTACATTTCATGATATTCTGACTCTGGTACGTCTTTGTTGTTCAAGCAGTTAAAGTGTAATAAATGTAACTTCTACCCCTGGTTGTGACTCCTACTACATGAATGAGAGATACTGGTACAAAGCTTCCAAAATGCACCAGCATCATTATTATTATGCAGTGAAACAACATGAGGGGAGCAGAGGGAGACATGTAATTGGCTCATAACACAGAGAAGAGTTGACATCAGACCAAAAAGAGCCTAGTCACTCAGCAAATACTGTACAATGAGCAATAATTTACATTTACAGAAACCTGCAGAGAAAAAAACTAATATTTAAGCTACATTAACCAGTTCCTGGACGCAGTGATTTATGGTTACAATGTATATATTTTTTCAGTCCTGCTTTCCAAGAGCCAGAACAGTAATTCTTCCCATAATTAGTCTCATAGACATGTTAGAACTTATTTTTTTTACTATCAAGTTGTATTTATAATGGTATGAATTAATCCACCACAAAATGTGTTGAGAAACAAAATTATTTGTTGGAAAGAATGAGGAAAAAATACTGCTGCGCCATTTGTTGTACCTGGTAGCATTGCAGCAAAATGTGTGTGATTTCAGTTTAAGAAAAGTTTATGTATTTTTCCATAAGTCCTTTTGTGGTCTAAAGTATTCAAGTTTTAGGGTACGTCCACACAATGAGTAGAATTTACTCGTATTTTCTATTGAGGCCAATGAGGGTGATTTTACATTCAGTTTTAGATGAGTATTTCAAGTAGTAATCCATGTGGATTCTGACTTGTAATGCTTGCCATGTGGACAATACTGTACCTGGACTTCTAGGCTTCATGTTGCCATCTAAATAAAAGATAAATGTATTATTTCATACTTATTTGTATGTGCAAATGACAACTGAGATTTTCTCCAAGTCTTGCTTTTTTCGTCTTGAGCATGCAGATGAGATTTCTTAATGTCGCATCCACCACTGTTATTACTGCAAAGATTACAGATTTTCTGCGCAG
Source organism: Phyllomedusa bahiana (assembly GCA_025379985.1). Taxonomy (NCBI): domain Eukaryota; kingdom Metazoa; phylum Chordata; class Amphibia; order Anura; family Hylidae; genus Phyllomedusa; species Phyllomedusa bahiana. Next base: position 13,614 of record JAODAL010014952.1, on the reverse strand, counting down.
AAATTCAGTGCGAAAATGCACAGCATATCCACCACCTCACAAGCTATGCCAGGATTCTGGTGCAGCATGTTCCCAGTGTATTTTTATGTGTATTTCAATGAGTATGCTGCTTGGAATTTATAAGTAAAACCATATGTAATATAGTTGTTTTCAACAGAATTTTCATTGTAGTTGACACTGTGTGTGGACTTTGTCACTTTTCACATATATTTCAGTAATTTGTGTAAAAAAAAAGCATCTGGTAGCCAGGACTCTGAGTTTTTCAAATCCTGTTCCCCTGCTGCTTTATAGTTAACCGGCCTTCATAGATGACAAATTACAGTCAATCACAGCAGTAGTGGTCACATGTGTTGACATATCATGGCTGGAAATGGAAAAACGGATTAGCACAGGAACTAGGTTAGCATACTTTTTATTATGTATGATCAGCTGCTCTTTTAATCCACCCCAAAATAAACTTTTGGGTACAAATTTGTCTTGCACATTTGATTTCCCTGTGGATGTTGCTTAGAAATACTGTGATAAATTCCAGCAGCTATTTTGACCCATGTGAAACTGCCCTAAACATGTTTGTTTTAAAACAGACAACCCCTGTGTCATATGTCATATTATGGCGCATAGATATCATGCAGGGGAGTTCCCCATTGAAAAGTCCCATTGAAGAACCCCAGAGTAAAGTTCTCTTTCTTGTTGATGTCCACCTACATCAAAATGTCCATCTACATATTCTATATATGTCTGAATAACTTCAAAAAGGGTGCATAGTCATATGTACGGTAATCAACTTTATTTCACTGTGGTTTTGTAGAAGGCTTTTATACATTTTTTAGAATGAAAGCCAGGAGTGAATTTAAAAAGAATAAGGAAATACAATAAAGGAGATACAATTCTCCTTTGTCCTGGATCCACTTTGGTTGTTTGGAACTGCACCAAAACCTGCACTGGCATTTTTTCCCCTTCTATTTAAGTGCATCAGGTAATACTATACTGTACATGTTAAAAAAGAGTTGTTTTGTGATTTTTGGTCTTCATGGAGTTTTTTTGTGATTTTGTATTTCATCTCAGCAGAGCTATTTTTGCCGGGGTAGCCATTTATGCGAGGCATCCATTGGAACAAAAAGGGGGCTTTCACACAGCGCAGTTTTGGTGCAGTTTTAACTGCGCTCCAATTAAACTGCCTTTATTACCAGCAAGCTTCTATCAGTTGTCTAAATTGTTCAGGAAGGTGTTTCACGTAAGTAATCAATTACTGTGTTTGAAGTCTTGTGGGTTACCAACACACTAATTGATTACTCACTTTCCAAACAGTTTAGATAAGTGAAAAAAGCTTGCTGGTAATAAAGGCAGTTAATTGGAGCGTAGTTAAAACTGCACCAAAACTGCGCTGTGTGAACGCACCCAAAAGGGTTAAAAAGATATTTAATCACCTGACAAGGGTAGGCTTCATGTCTCAGTGACACAATAGCAAACAAAGTCTAATTTACCTGAGCAGTGTCAGCTGGAGATCTTAGTTAAAGATGAGGTGAAGATAGGTGAGACAATTAAGGAAATGAATCATACAAGATGTCTTTTCAAAGAAGAGAAAGGTAAATTGAACCCATAATCATCTTTTTCCTGTTATAATATCTTTCTATAGAAATTACTTAACCTAATGATCTCTTCATTCTCTTCAAAGTCAGAGTTGGCTATAAAGACTGTGAAATTATTGAAAGGCATTGGACAATAGACCCTCATGTGTGGAGCTCATTTTTGATCCGCAAAGGAATATGATTTCTTCCAATTAATATTTTGCTGCAATTGTCAAATTATTTAAACCTGTCCTATGCCATTGTATTATGTGCACACTCGATGCAGGTGTTGCATGCAGGGGAGAGTTAAAGCTTTAAATCAGATTCCTACTCTATATAACCTATATCTTGGCTTCTAACACATAAAAACTGCAGCAAGAGTGAATTGTTCTTTAAAGGGGATTACTATCTTGTGTTCTCTACAGGCTTTCTCAAGTCTGCAAAGAAAGAGCTCTCTCCAATCCACACTATGGTAGTTCATATCACAGCTGCTCAAATGTATTCAGGTGTGATCAGAACCATAGAAGTGAATGTAAAGATTGGCCTACGTTTACTTTTTCCGATATTTTTCCCACATCCCACATTAGAGAAGCATAATTTATAAATGTAGGTTGGGACAAATTTATGACTGCATTTTCCTCATTCAATAAATCTTTCACAACATACATCCATGCCCTTCATATTGGCTAAAAGCCTGGTACTTTTTATGTCTGGTCCTGTGTGGAATATTGATGCAACATTTTACAACAAAAAAATACATTTTCTCATGTGTCCATAGCCTGCTTAAACCACAATGCATGTATATTTTTTTAGTTATAAGAAATTTTTATTACAGAAGCAACATGAGGATAAATGCAGTCCGAGGTACTCCCCAGTCAAGGGGCAAAAATAGACTTCTGACAGTTCCAACAGAGATGAAATATAGCACTGAATAACAAACTTTGTAATATGGATGTAAAATAAGAAAAATGTAAGGTGTCTGTATGAATCCTTTATAATACATAATGAAAGACTTTCTCTGGTTGGTAATATAATAAAACCATCCAGGTATAGCAATAGACAAATATATGGAGAAGAAAGACTACAAAGACAGGGAATGGAGAACTAATAGATACATGAGCTTATGCTCTTTCTAGAAGCAGATCAGACTATAGTGAAGAGAATAAAGCTTTACTGGCCAACGGTGTAACCGTAGAGTTTATTCATGGCTCCCAGATATTATTAAAGTGCTCCAGGGTCTGGGATTTAATGGTTTTATTTTTTTAAATTAAGGATTATCAGACTAATTCTACTTTTAACAGCAGCAAAGAAAAGAGTAGAGGACCTCCATTTAGCACCAATATATATGTTAGTAGCCTGTGATATATTGTTAATTTATGTGATTTTATAATTGGGGCCAGGAGGCTTTTATCCAAGTAACCTTCATTGATATTTTTTAGCCTATTTTTTACTCCAATTTTTGGGTATGTTTCCACATTGCAGATGCTGCATGTTGGAGAAACTATGCCTTAGGCTATGTTCACACGGCTTAACTGCGGGACATAATTACGCCCCGCAATTACGCCGTGTGGACGGGGTCGGGGCGGGAGCGGGGGAGTGAGCGGGGGGCCGGCACTTCGCTGGCCCATAGACAATCATTGCCAGCGGCGCGTATACGCCGCTGGTAATTCACATGTCAATTATCACCCCGCTCGGCGGATTCGCCGAGCAGGAAGAGGAGACGTAATCCATAGTTCTCTATGAGAACTGTGGATTACCGTAATAACTGGGATGTATTTCAGCCTGTAATTCACGCAGTACGGCGCATAATTACGGACTGAAATACGGCCCATTTTAATCCATGTGAACATGGCCTTAATGTGATGGAGGAATTTTTTTTAAAAAGTCTGCTAATTGCCCATAAGGGTTTGTTGACTGCTATTTTGCCACAAAACCACTGATATCCTTTTTAATGATCACGTGTTTCTTAGGTAAACCTTCAGAATTACTGACATGTTGTTTTGATCATGTCTGCATAAAGCTGCCATGCCATGTATCCTTACAAGTTGGCACCACGAACAAAAAGTTTAGCTCCAACATTATCAAATATGCTACACAGTGGATAAAACAACATTTCAGATTAAAATATGCCCCAAAAGGTGCAAATACATGTAGGTACATGACTGGGTTCACACTTTGCTATTGCCTACATTCGAGGTATCCATTGAGAAAAATGGTACCCAGACATAATTTGTTCTGTTTCCATGCAGAATATGCTTTCTGTGTGGGATTAAAAACATGTTTTGCCACACTTCTACGTCCCACAGGGAAAACCTATACTGCCAGCCAATAGAACAAATGTCCAAGAGCCCACATGGAGGATGTTTGCTCATGCCATGAGGAAGGGTCCATGAGGCCTGAAACGCGTTGGCATTAACGTTTATTGAATCGACTTTTATGTGTTACGGATGCAAATAAATATCTATTTTGGCTTTCATGACGCTGGACACTCAGTTTTCTTTTTCTACTATGTTTGCGCTATTCACCTCTTATAAAGCTGCCACAGCTACATTGTTGTGTCTGTTGGGATACTTTTTTTTCCTCTGATACCTCAATGGATATCTCGAACATAGGCAATAACGTAGTGGGAACCTAGTCATAGTTTTTTCATTAAGCATTGCTCAGGAAAACATGTAGAACATGTTTGTTTTTCACTGTGGATGATACACAAGTAGACGACAGATTACAATAAACTTTGATTTTTTCTTAGTATCTATTAATAGAATAATCAGACAAGCTCTAAATGGCAACAGGTGTTTTTTGTCTTTATACCAAATTGTTCTAGAAAGTTTTGTGTTGCGGGTAGGATAATTTCAGCTGAAACAATATGTACATTGGTGTACACAGATGGAACTCATTCCAGGTTGAAAAACAGCTTAAATAACTGTGTTGGCATTATGAACAAATGTAACTGTTACTATTCAGATTTCATTGTTTTAGGTTGGGATCACACATAGGGGTCTCTTAATGGCCACGATGCCGTTCAAATTATCTTCAGGTATGAGCAGTTTGCTTGTTTATTGGCACTCTGTATTGAAGTGAAAGAGTGCTTTCACACGGAGCGTTTTTTATGCGTTTTTTGTGCAGAAAGGCACAGCAATTAATATTGAACATTTCTGCACAAAAACACATCTAAAAAACGCATTAAAAAAACACACAAAAAGAATGATCCGTGTGAAAGCACCCAAACAGCAGTTTATTGCATGGCATCAACAATCAATCGACTTGTAGCTGAAGTTTATTTGGGAACCACACAGACTTGCATGCAGTGTCAGCCATATCATAGACAATGGCTGCGATGTCACCACTAGGAATAAACCTATTAGACCCTCATTGATTTTTCACATTTTCACATTTCGTTAAATAGCATAATTGATAAATTAAAGAATTATTCTCAGCACATTGATTATCTTTGAACATCTGGGCAAAGGGAAATAAAGGCTATTACCTAATATATTGCTGTTCTGATTTTACTCCCTTTCAGAGTTCTAGCAGTTCTTATCTCCTTATATTGTTACAGAAGGTTTACTAGGCTGCCAACCATCTTTTTCTGTTCTAGCAGTCCTTGCTGGGATAGTGGCATCACTCCCTGCTGCACAAGAGTTCATTTATCTTCATTTATCTTACTTACTAGATGACATAAGAGCTTTGTAGCCTTGTGCTGTTAGGGCAGTACTGCTGGTACTACCATACGGGGCTCGGACACTTTGAAACAAAGGGGGAGGGGCGTGGCCACCGACAGCTACCATTGCCTTGCATGGCAGTAATGGAAAAAAGAACAGGCTTCTGGTTTACATTCAGTAAGAGTTAGGTGGTATTATTCTGTATCTTTATGGTGGAGATATGTGGTGATAATATGGCGGTATTATTTGGTCTTTGTATAGTGTTGTTATTTGGTAATATTGGTCTTAGTAAGCTGGTTTAGTCTGTAACATTATAGTGGTATTAGTCACCACATGGTAGTGATATGTGATGGTATTATTTTTGTATATTGTTATTGTTTGGCAATATTGGTTTGGGAATGCTGGTTTGGTCAGTGGTGAGACGCAGTGATCATTCGGCGGTATTTGCAGACCATTGTATATGTATTGACCCGCACAATATAGATAAACTGTACATTGTAAAATCCAACAAGAACTAAATAACCCCGTGGTCCCCATGTTAATAAATCGGCATAAGAAGTTTTAAAATCCAAAAATATGTATTTTCCTAAATAATTGTAATTAAAAAATGCACCATTTAACTAATGTGGACATCTTGTACTTTCTATAGTTTACTGTTGGTTGCCAATTAGTTCAACCATTGCAGCCCCCTACAGCAGCGATGCTTGCACAGAGGAATGTTCATTGTCCATGGCTTGGCATGGAACAGGCATTTGGGAAAGCTCATTTCTATGCATGCATGTTCCCTCCACTCCCAACAACTACAATAATAGATATTTACCTTTTGGTCCTACAGGTACGTTGCATGACTGTAGAGCTCTGAACACTGCTGCTGAATAATCAATATTCATTAGCATCATCCGTGCTAATATACGGTATTTGATTCTATAGTAAAGAAGACTCTGAATGGATGGAAGATCAGTCAATCACTATTCGTGTCAGGTCACATGTCTTTGACACGAATAGTGATTGACTGATCTTCCATCCATTCAGAGTCTTCTTTACTATAGAATCAGATACCGTGGACTAAAAAGATCTTTGGTTCGTCGATGCCGTTGTGACAACTTCCTGCCGGCATCCATGTTTTATATATAAAGCCTGTAGCCATGTGCAGTGTATGCATGCTCCTGAGGAAGTGCGGGTTTGCCGCAGGAAACGCGTTGAGCCTTTTTATTTATGTCTTTTGGTTTTAATTGTGTGACAGCAAAAGTCTGCTGCACTTTTAAACAATAAAGCCAGTCTTTTTAATATATTATAGCGAGAGATCGCTTCTCTCTGTTTTTGCCTCGGAGCGCCGGATCCACGTCCATTTTGGATACTTCAAGATAGTTCCTACCTAGTCCTGTACCGGACCTGTGTTTTTCCTGGGATCCAGGCTGCTGTCTTAAGGGCTACAGCACTAAAAGCCCTGTAAGCCTTCTTGAGTGTTGTGCCTCTATTTACTGCACAACCTTACCAGGTGAGCTTTGCTCTTTTATTGGCTAGTTATTTTAACTGTATTACACTATTGTGCACCCTCTCTTTCTTTTCTTTCCTTGCCATTATATACATATATATATATATATATATATATATATATATATATATATATATATATATATATATATATATATATATATGTATACACACACGTGTTCATACAAATATGTGTGAGAGCCTAGTCATGTTTATGGGTTACTTGAAAGATGTATACCACAGCTATAAGGGACAAAAGGGAAAATGTAGTTTCTTTTTGACTATGCTAGCTCTATTTTACATTCATACACACTTTATGCGCTGGACACAAAACAAATTAAGTATGTACAAAACTGAAATAGAGCAAACATAGTTCAAAAAGATTACATTTGTCTTGAAGTCCCCTATGGCCCCACTGTGGTATATATTGGTATATGGTATATATTGGGAAAGCTTTTTCACAGTACTTGGATGGATACCAGAGACATAGCTTCAGAACATAATATTGATGTGGTTTCGGTTGTATTTATGTAGTGCTGGCTGTTTAAAGGGATTGAGTTTACACTTGCCTTACCCATCTATCACTTTGTTAACAGGGCATTCTATGGAGGGAGATTTCTTACTCCTATGTAATAATATAGTATAAACTTATACAAGACAGTCTAAGGATGCCCAAATTTATCACAATATACTGTATTGTGCACATCTTGCTTTATACACGTCTATTATTTTTAGACATTTTCCCAGCCTTACTCAACAAAGGGGGATAACCTATGAGAAAGGTAGTTTATATTAAAATAAAAGGCTTTCTTGATTTGTGAAAAAAGGTGAAAAAATTGTGGCAAAATGTTGTCATATAATTTTATGGTAAATTAAGCCAACTTGTAGTTGTTAAAATGTCTTAAGATGCACCAAATACAACAACTATAAATTGGCTTAGTTTGCTCAAAATTGTATCCAACAATTTACTCACAGTCTTTCATGTGAAGATTCACTACCTTCCCTACAATGCTCTCCCCTTTTTTGAGTGAGACATGAAAAGTGTCTAAAATACATAAAAATGTGTCTGAAACAAGACACACCAAATTTTGGTTCACTCTTCAACCAGATCTAGACTCATACACTTGGGTAACTCTGCCTCAGTATTCTAACCTGTGATGTTCCTTTGTATATCCCTGAGTGTACCAAATGTACTGTTTTTGTTTCATTAATCATCAAACATGATTCTTTCTGATTATCATAGAATTTGTCCAATATGAAATTATTCAGCTCATTAAAGTAAATTTGCTCAGAGAGACAAAATACACTGTAGATTAAATTCTGATATCAATTTATTCAGGAGGCACAGTTGATTCTATATACGTATATATGTACTTCAGATGAATCGTGAATACGATAAACAAGTGTTGGGATTATAAATGGTACTGTGTTGTGTATTTCCCTAGCACTATTTGATTTTGATTGTAATGTTTGTGGTAATTTTATGTAGATATAATATTGCACTTTAAATATATTTACCTTTATTATCCTATACACTCACCTTCAAGGCCTCACTGTAGATACTTTTTAGTTGATTTTAAGTAAATTTTTATGGCGATTTCATAGAGAATATAGCAGTGTTACAACATAGTTTGATGTTCAATCGTGTCTATGTGCCTTTTTAAAAAGTGGGTGTAAAAAGTATAAAGTTTAAGTATAAAGTTGACAAATCATTATACCACACAGAATAGTTTATGTGTAACATTTCCCATGTGTCTACTTTATGTTGGCATTATTTGTTAAACAACCTTTAATTTTTTAATAACATTAGAAGGCCAATAAATTTAGCAGTAATTTTAAAAGTTTTCAAAAAATTGTCCAAAACGTATTTTTTTTCAGCTTCTGACGTGGTTTTGTGGGTCCTGTATATTAGACACTTCCATAAATCACCACATTCTAAAACCTACACATCCCAAAGTATTCAAAACAGCATTTAGGAAGTTTGTTAACCCGTTGGGTTTTTCACAGGGATTAGAGGTAAAATTCAAAATTTTCATTTTTCCAGATGTTTCTCTTGATTCTTCTGTTTTTAGAAATATTCCATATGTGGTACTAGTGTTATATTTCACTCAACTGCAGGCCTCAATATTGAAGGAGCACCTACAAGACTTCGGGGCTTAATTTTTATTAGAATATTTTTTAGGTGCCATTTCAGAATTGCAGACACTATAACCTCTTAATGTATTTGGATGTTCCTGAATGTCCAAATCGTTACTGCCTTAATGCATTTGGAAGTTCAAGAATATCCAAGACATTGTGCGGACTCTGCTTGTGTATATTACAGCTTACTCCATGTACTGTTGGCCACTGATTGAACCGTTTGCTGCCGCAGTCAACTCCGACCACAGAAGCTAAGGGAGAATAAGAGGGAAGGGACTACCTCTGTAGCCATTGGACCCCCGGCAGCGCAATCGCCAGTGCTGATGGCTTCCTTGACAACCTGGAAGCTGAACAAAGGCTTCCAGGCTGTCTGTGATGTCACCACCATGGTGATGACAGACTCAATACCTAACAGCACAGACATGTACTGTTATTATTATTTATTTTAGAGCGCCCTTAGGACCAGAGCGCTGTACATTCGAGGGGGTTATATATATAGCATAGGTCAAACAACTGGTCAAGAGGGAGAGAGGGCCCTGCCCGTAAGGGCTTACAGTCTATGTATTGTAACAGAGATATGCAGATCGCTGAAGTCAAGTTCCCTATGGAGACTAGTGTAAATAATGTCAGCATTTTTAAAAACTGAAAAAAAAGCAAAACACAAAAAAAGTAAACACACACTGCCATTTCCCCATTACAAATGCCAATTGCCCCAAAAAATCTGTCATTCAACCTGCACGATGAACACCGTAAAAAAAACAATGGTAGAATTGAGATTTTTGTTCATCCCGATGCACATAAAATGAAATACAAAGCAATCAGAAAATCATATAAACTCCCATGTGGTACCAAAAGAAAAAAGTTCTTTCCACAAACAAGCCCTTACACAGCTCTGTATATGGTGAAATAACAAAGTTATGGCTATCAGAAGGTAGTGATTCATAAATATTGATAAACAATAAAAAGTTCTACAACATAAAAAAACTATATAAATTGGGTATCACTGTAATTGTATCAAGCCATAGAGTAAAACTAACATGTCATGAATACTGCACAGTCAGCGCTGTAAAATATGAAAAACACTACCAGTATTGCTGTATTTTGTTCATCCCGCCTCCCAAAAGCCTCGATAAAAAGCGATCAAAGTGTTGTATGAACCCTGTGATGGTACCAATGGAAATGTCTACTCATCCTGAAAAAACAAGCCCTTAATCAGCTGATTATACAGAGAAATAAAAAGTTATAACAGTCAGAATAGGACGACATAAAAACTATTTTTTACAACCACATTTCTATAGTGTTCATGTAGTAAAACACAAAAAAAACTATATAAAATTATATTGTTGTAATTGAACTGACCTACATAGTAAATTGAACCTGTCATTTATACCACATTTTCACGGGTGCCCCTGCGATCCTCAACCCGGGTCGCAGATGCACCCATGCACCCCAGTCTGGTGGACACGCTTGCTCCGGCGGCCGTGTCCCGGCTAACTTACCCGTCCTCGCTCCTGCTGCTCCAGGGAGCGGGGATGCGCGCGCCGGCTCTGTTAAATTTAAAGGGCCAGCGCACCGGTAATTGGCTATTGCCAGCCGCTGCCCTTATTTAAGCCTGCCTCTTCCTGATGCCCTTGCCAGATCTTTAGTGCCCATTGCCTATTGAGAAAGCGTTCCTAAGCCTTGTTCTGATTACAGTGTACCGTACCGTTTACCTCCGTTGCTCGACCACGAATCTTGCCGCCTGCCCTGACCTACCTTCCTGTCCCCGACTATGAGCCTGCCTTCCGATTTTGTACCACGCTACACCCCGGCTGCCTCCGCAAGCAAATCACGTCAGCGACCTGGTAGACTCCCGCTGCAGCAAGTCCAACCCGCTTTGCGGCGGGCTCTGGTGAAAACCGGGACCTACTTAGATTCCGCTCCCTGGCGCGGCTTACGCCATCGCTTGCGGTGGTCCAGAGGATTCACTACCTCCAACCGTGACAGTAAGATCTTGCCATGGATCCCGCCAAGGTGCCTCTGCCCAGCATTGCTGATCTAACCACCATCGTGGCGCAGCATTCCCAGCAGATCGCTCAGCAGGCCCAGCAACTCAGCCACCTCTCCGCCATGAAGCAGCAGTGCCTAGCCACCCAGCAGCAACAACCCGCTCCCGAGGCTTCCGTTGCACCTTTGTCTTCCACACTGGCTGCTGGTCCTAGGCTCCGTTTGTCTATGCCGTCCAAGTTCGATGGGGATTCCAAGACGTGCAGGGGCTTCATCACCCCATGACCCTGCACATCGAGTTAATGGGGAACCAAATCCCTATGGAAAGGTCAAAGGTCGCATTTGTGGTCAGCCTTCTTTCCGGGAAAGCCCTGGCCTGGGCTACCCCTCTGTGGGACAGAGATGATCCGGTCACGGCTACCCTTGCCGCCTTCCTCACCGAGTCTCGCAGTGTGTTTGAGGAACCCGCCCGAGCTTCTTTTGCTGAAACCGCCTTACTAAATCTGCATCAAGGCGACTCCTCGGTGGGCGATTACACGGTACAGTTGCGCACCCTGGCCTCGTAACAGTCATGGAACGATGCGGTCTTAGCCGCCACCTTCAAGAAAGGCCTCTCCAGCCAGATCAAGGATGCCTTATCTACCCGTGATCCGCCTTCCTCCTTGAGTGACCTCATCTTGAGTGGCCACTCGGATCGATATCTGTTTTTCGGAACGGCAAGAAGAGCTAAGCCAGGAACGCGAACCTGCCAGAGGTCGTCGGTTTCCCCCCCTAGCTCCTGTATTTCAGAGGCCGCCACAGTTGTCCTCCCTGCCAGCTACTGAGGAACCCATGCAAGTGGACAGAGCTCACTTAACTCCACAGGAGCTGACCCGGCGGCGAGGAGAAAACCTCTGCCTCTATTGTGCCAGCCCCGAACATTTCCGCTGGGGCTGCCCCCTTCCTCCTCAGTAGTGATGAGCGATTACATTGACTATCGTCATCGGGTCGATAGTCGATATCGGCAATTATCAAGACGATTTCCGATAGTCGATAATAGATTATTGACGATGACCATTAAAGTCTATGGGAGAGCAACAACACCTTCATTCTTACACCCAAACAGGGCTGGAGAAGGTGGAATAAACATCCACAACAGTCAAATGGATATGTGCTACAACTTAGGCAACATAATCTCCAAAATCTAGGGAATGGCAGGTTTTTTGAGTCAGAAAATTAATTTGGATATTTTTTCACAGGAAGCTAATGTAGTATTTTCTAATCAACCAATTCCATTGAATGAAACTAACATCCATATAGCCTTTCAGAAATTAAATAAAACTTACAAACAACAAATTCGGGCAGGCTGGGAAGTAGCCAGTCTAGAGACATATATACAACAACAAATTGTGTATAGAGGATTACGGATTAGCCTGAGACCAAATACACATTTAGAAGATCCCATTTTTATCAAGGGCTGGGAAAAACTGCTAACTGAATGCTCTCTGAAATTGATGAAATATCTGTCAGAATATGAGAGAATTTCATTCAATAAATTAAGTGAACAACTAAATCAGGAGATATTGGAGATTAATAACTTTCGGGCCCATCCAGATTTCCCTGAATTAGAACAAAAATTACAACGAAACATAGAATCTTTGAGAGAAGAAATTAAGGAAAGGAAACATAACAAATATCTGAGGGATCGAAAAGACTTTGATAACAATCAGGTTTATATTTGGAAAAATAGTAGATTTACCTACAAACCTAATCTGTATTCAGATCTGTCAGATTCCGAGACTTCTGCTGTGGAAGAATCCTCCACAGGTTCTATTAATAGCTATACGCAGGGGAAGAAAAGTGGCTGGAGGAAGGGTCAGAGAAAGAACAGAGGTTGGACAAATAAGAAAACGCATAAAAAATCTTCTACTCAGGCAGTGCAAGATCAGAATCCTCAGAGATGTCAATCGGGAGAGGGATCAGTGGGATCAAATACATTGTCCTCTTCTGCATCCTGTGGTGTGGTGGCCCATGGTGGGGGAGCACAGGCAATGATTTCAAATGGCAATACAAATACGCCACCAGTGGCAGGAAATGGACAGGTTATGAACACAGCGCAAACTCAATCTCAGACGCAAATACATCCACTTTTTTTTAGAACCACCAAGGATTCTCTTGAGGGATCGAGAGAAGGGGAATCATCAGAAATAACAAAGGATGGAGCACTACAAGTGATTAACTTATCCTCTCATAGATTAACGGAAAATCAAAAACAGGTGTTGTCATACGGTCTTACGTTCACTCCCATGCCCAAATTTAATGAATTTGTATGGGTAAAAGATATTAATCTTTTTGCTAGAAAGTTGGCTTTGCATAAATATCATAAAATGAAAAGTAATGATGAACAAACCTTTAGGAAACTAGAGGAGAAAACATTGGGTGATCTTGAACAATTGCAGGTTGAAGGTGAAGGAGACCCCATAATTCTAGATATACCTTTGACAAATTTGAAGCCAAAATCTAGGAATACACCTCCGATATCACAATATAATTTATTGGATACGTTTGTGGAAGTAGTAACGCAAGACATAAAGAAACTAGCACTCAGACGACAACCATCTTCTTTAAATTTAAAATGGGAGGAAGAAGTAGCTATTGCAGAACTACAATCTAACAGGGAGATAGTAATCAAACCCAGTGACAAGGGTGGTAATATTGTCATCTTAAATAAAAGTGACTATAGAGCGATGGTTGAGAGAATACTTGGTGATTCAGAAACATATGAA